>JAVQJF010009538.1:0-19594 GCA_036023855.1 Gadopsis marmoratus | reverse complement strand
TGTTTGTATCCAGCAGCCAGTGTTTGTTTCCAGCAGCCAGTATTTGTATTTGTATCCAGCAGCCAGTGTTTGTGTTTGTATCCAGCAGCCAGTGTTTGTATCCAGCAGCCAGTGTTTGTATCCAGCAGCCAGTATTTGTATTTGTATCCAGCAGCCAGTGTTTGTATCCAGCAGCCAGTGTTTGTATTTGTATCCAGCAGCCAGTGTTTGTTTCCAGCAGCCAGTATTTGTATTTGTATCCAGCAGCCAGTGTTTGTATCCAGCAGCCAGTGTTTGCAACTAAAGCCTCAACATGAACTCATAACAACTCAGCTGGTGACACAATGTAGTTTGTTGTTTTTCTTCCCTTATTTTTTGTTGTTTTGTTTACACCCAGTGAATTACAGCACTAGCTGCCAAACCTCCTGGCCTTTGGGGGATATTTGGCACCGCGCGCTTCCTCCTCTCTGACAGGGGAACCACAGACACGTGCTCTCGCGAGAGCAGCGGTGTGTTGTGTGTTTACAGCCTGTATTTATTAGCAGCCGCCTGGTTGGTGGAGGCTGCTGCAGCTGGGAGGAGGAGGAGGAGGCGGAGGATTCGCCAGCGACACTTCGGCCGGAGACTCAGCTCCCTTCGGGAAACGTTGCCGTTCGCCCACAAAAAACCCAGTCCGGTGTCGCTGTTCGCCGTCCGAGCGGGGCGACACGCCAGCACGTCGTCGGCTCGGGGTTTGTAGGGGCGGCCAGGTAAGACGGGGACACGTCGAGCCTCTTAACGGCAGCTGACGTGAAATGACTTCGACAGAATCACAGCGCGGCGGATTTTCTGCCTGCGTTGGGTTCCATCCCATCCCCGCGCTTCAGCTTTAACACCGTGTATCTTGTGCACGACTGACGTGACGCCTGTTAACGCTGCGCTGCGCCGACGGTAGCCATGGTTACCAACAGTTTGTCCGGCCCCGCAGAGCCAGTGGCCGAGCAGGTCGGACTGAGCTCCGACATCACGCCGAGGTCCGTTTAATGTAGCGGCGCGCAGAGCTGCACAGCCCGGGACCCGGGACCCGGCTGGATGTCGCCTCTGCAGCGGCAGGACGGCGGCATGAATATCATATCATAAATATCATATCATAAATATCATATACCTGACGGCGGCGTGTTGGCGGCATAAATATCAGCCTGACAAACAACTCGCTTTGTAACTTGCTGCTCTGCCCACAAGCAAGTGAACGTCTTGACATATTGCTTTTAGTTACATATATATATACATATGTATGTATGTATACATATGTGTGTGTATATATATATGTATATGTGTATATGTATATATGTATGTATATGTGTATATGTATATGTATATACATATACATGTGTATATACATACACAGGTATGTGTTTTCGACAAAGGGGCATTAAATAGCACATTTAAATGTACGACATGGTGACATGTTTCTCTGCTGCTGTCTGAGTGACTGAGCAGGTCGATGTGTGGCTGCTGGGTGTTGTTGGTGTCTCCCTTCGTTACACCCGCTCACTCTGTCTGTCTGTCTGTCTGTCTGGCTCAGACAGACAGACACAGTAGAGGCCTGTGTGCAGTTTGACTTGAGGGCTCAGATGAAACCCTGCAGAGATCTGCGTGCTGCTGACGGCTGAATGATTTTTAACTACAGCTGTTTGTGGTGCCGAGGCCTAGTCTAATGTATTTCTGAAAGTGTTATGTATTTCTAATAGTGTCCGACACCAACGCCGTTGCCCGGGCATATGGCGTTATTGAATGCGCATTACTACAATCACATGATATATGATCCAGTAATATTGCTGCTTGATAATGTCATCATCTCCTCGCGGACGCTGCGCTCGCTCAAGTTGCATGTTCAATTTAATCTCTCGGGCACTCGGCCGGCTCCGTGTGTGATGGCAGATCAGATGTCCACCTGTATTGCATATTGCATAACAGTCAGTGCTTTCAGGGATGGCGCGTGTTGGCTGAAGCCGGAGGGGAGCTAGTTGGTGATATGTTGGTGTTTTTGTGTGTGCGCGGTTAAAACAAAGTGGTCCTTCTCTCCTCCGTCTCCGCTGCTGCAGCAGTGTAGCCGGAGTAATATGCTTCTCTAAGTCTTTACAGTAAATGCAGTTTTGGCAGCTGGCAGTGCACATTCCTTATCTGCATTCTGGATGCGACTTCAACGTCACCACCTCTAAGCTTCCAACTTGTAATTTGATTTGGCATGCGTACCTCTTCTACAAAAGCCTTTAGGACATTTTGAGTTAGAATAGGAGAAACACAAAGAGGCTGTAAAGGTGGGCGAGTGTCTAGATGAGTTTCCATGTTTGACGTGATGACGTTTAATGTCCCTTAACAACCTCTGTAGTCTCATCTAGCCACTTGTTAGCAACTGCCTTTTTTTCAGATACGTAAACCACTTCACAATTCACAAGTGGGGTATTTACTGACGGATGTTATTACTTATCCTTAGAGGGTCGTAGGGGGATGGAGCCGAATCCAGCTGACATTGGGGCGAGAGGCGGGGTTCACACTTGACAGGTCGCCAGTCAATCACAGGGTTGACACAGACAGACAGACAGACGGACAGCCAGTCACACTCAGAGTCAACTTGCAGGCAGTTTAGAGTCGTCGGTTAACCTAACCTGCATGTGTTTGGACTGTGGAAGGCAGCCGGAGAACCTGGAGAAAACCCAAATGTGGGAATCTCTCAAGCTTGTGTTAACCACAGACCTAATTTCAGGATGTATCCACAGTCCTCGTTCAATGCAAAATTACATTCAAACTTTATCTGAAGCGTACAAGAAACGTCAGCAGTCTGAGTCAAATCAAGTAGATATCTTCTAAAGTTACAGTCTTTGTAGAACAACATTCCGTCTTTCCAGCCACAGTGTTTCACGGTTGGGCTTCAGTGGAAGGATAGTTGGAACTTAACTTAAGTGAAGAAAAAATGGCATGCACCTTTAGCCCGGTGCTCAGATCTACTGCGTTTTGCATCAGACCAGGTCTTTCTTTGAAAATGTATTCATGGACATAGGGTAGGTTTCCCGTAAGTCTGTTTTGGATTGGGTCTAAAATGTTGGACCTGTGGAGACTCCCAACAGATTCTGTGATTTGGCTGCTCGTAATTATGGTCTGAGCAGTGTGACATGTACAGTGTCAGGCTGTATCAAGCTACAGTATATCAGGCTTTGGCTACACAGACAATAATTAGTAGAAGAATCAATGTCTTTTTGTTAATTCTGGTGTTTTTAAGGCATTTGTTGGCAATAAGAAAAATGAAGAATATCACCAGATTTATCCTGGTCATGTCCATTGGAACCCAATCCTCTTTTATGATTTTTTTGTGATTTATTTCATCTCAACTTTACAAACTTAACAAAAGACTTACTCCGTCAGTAACCCTAGTAATTTTCTTAACATGCAATATATTTTCTTATTTATTGTATATAACCATTTAGGCCTTTCTAATATATTGTATTGAATTCTGCTGCCTACATTGTGAGGGCGTCCTACATTTAGGATCAAAATTGAACAAGTTATCAAAGTGAAGGGGTGGCTCACTGTTGACTTTGTGGATGCTTTTTATATAATCATGATAAGTAAGTGTGATCACATTACTGAGAAGAAAGACTGGGTTGTACTGATGGTCTTGCGGACCTAAGATGATACAATGTAAAAAAAGTGGTAGCATTTTATAGTTTCCACTGTCCTGCTGCAGGAGCAGTGTTTGATATGCAGTTTGACTTGTAACCTGTGGGGGGGTTAAGTGCTAGGACAGAAAACGGGGAACAGTTCCATGTGGGCGTGAAAAAGGCTCTGAAACGCACTGTAGCCGCATGGGCTGATTCTCCACATTAACATCCTCCCGTCATCTAGAGCTGAAAGGACTTTAAATCATAAAAGGAAGTCAGATTTCGGCTGCCGACCAGCACTGTCTGGGATTAAACCATCGTGTGACGTCGACACCATGATGTGACACATGAGTGAGAGTAATGATTTGGAACATCATTAGATCTCTGCATGCTGCTGTAAATCAGACAGTGAAAGGACTATCTGTGGTTAGTATTAGGATTTTTGTTCTTTGTAAACTGCATCAAAGGTCAGGGGTTTTTGTGCTGCGGTACAAATAAAACACTGATGCCATATATACAAAAAATACCATAAACTCATTGCTGAATATCTACAGCATAAAGTATGAGTGACAGAAATATTATGGGCTACTGAGGAATATTTTGACATATTTCAGTGATGTCGCAGTCACTATCTGTGAAGTCACTAAACCATACCAGATATTTGTTAAATCATTATAGGAATATTATACCAGTGAACTTGAAATGTCTGAAATTACTTATAAATTGCCTAATCAATATTAAAAATCGTAGTCTTAGCTGTCATGGTTTTTGCTAATGGGCCTGAATGGATTAATCTTTCATTAATGAAAGATGATTGAGCTGGAGGTATTCCAGAAAGGAGCCTAGGTAAAGGTGGTGAACTGCTGTAGCTGGTGCCCTGCAGCCATTCACGATAGCTTTCCTTTATTTTCTCTCTGCTGTTATCTTTACTTTCCCCGGGCATTTTGTGCACCATTGTACACAATTCTAAACAGTTTATTACAAAGACGTATTTGTAAAATCAACACCTGACTCGTAACTGTCTGCAAACCACTGCCCTTTTGTTGAGCAGTCTTTGCTCTGACAGGAGGATAAATAATTAGGAAAGATATAGCTTCCTCCATTTTTGGACTCTTGGCTCTTCGTCAAGACGTCTTACTATTGCAGACCAAAGTTCACCAAAGTTGAACTCCATGGAAAACATTTTGATTTTCTTGGAAAATCACTGCAATTCCATTGACATTAATTTAAATCGCCTTTACTGTGAAAACCAGTCGGGTCTGTAGTTTCCTTGCCTTACAAAAGTCGGAACAAACTTTTAAATTGGGCCTTGTAGATCTAATATGAGTGAAGCCCTACGCAGTACCTGTGTGTAAGCTGTGTCTAAGAAATGTTGATGATGGTGAAATGAAGCTGAAGTCAGTGGATAGATCTCCAGAGAGGAGCTAGTTGGTGTTTTTGTGTGTGCGCGGTTAAAACAAAGTGGTCCTTCTCTCCTCCGTCTCCGCCGCTGCTGCAGCAGTGTAGCCGGAGTAATATGCTTCTGTAAGTCTTTACAGTAAATGCAGTTTTGGCAGCTGGCAGTGCACATTCCTTATCTGCATTCTGGATGTGCTGACTGCCAAAGTGTAATCAATGCTGCGGGTTTCACTTATTTATGTCTTCATGATTTAAAATTGTATTTGCATGCAATTTCTGTACAAGGGATAATATCTGGAAGTGAATTCTGACTCTGCATTTTTTATCTCTGGGGAGTAGTTCCACTAGTTTGACAAGCTTATAGGATTAAAGGGTAAGGCTGGTGTGATTCTATATTTCTTTTATTATCAAGCCTATTGCCCCAAGCCCATTGGATCCTTGTTTTTAACAGTTTTTGGACAACAGTGGAGGTGTTTGCTAAAGGTCTTGATGAGTACACTCAGTTCCTATAGAGTGCTGCAGGGCTGACGTATGTTTGTAGGCCAACCCAGAAGGTAGCATCACCCTGGCACTCGTGACACAGAGCCAATGGGATTTTTCCAGTGGCTTTTTGGGTTATTGCAGAAAATACAATCTGTTGCAAACACAGGTTTATGATACTTACACGTTTTGTTCAGCCAGATAGTTTTCACGAACACCACTTTTATGATTTCTGAAGTGTACCTTTCCTGCCCTGCATCCCCAAAGCTCAGCAGCGGAATCAACCTGTTTCCCCCACAACTGTTACTAAATCAATTTCTGACTGGACCTGACCTCTTCATGTTAGACCTGCAGCCCAACCAGCACCTGTAATCACTCAGAGCGGCCTGCTCATACACACAGTGAAGGCAAATGTAATCAGCATTCAGCTGAACTATTTTCATCTGAACGATGTCATTTTGTGGATGTATGGCACCAAAGTTACGTGCTGCTTGCACATGCTGTGCACTGTCATTATTTATTTAAATATTGAACAGATTTAATGACCTGTGACTGACCAAGTGTGCTTTTTTACACACTGGTGAGCTATTAGAAGTAATTCATTTGTAGTATAGTTTACCAACTGATTTTTTTTTTCAGTTTATACAATTTATATTTATAGTATTTAATTAAATATTAGCAACCAGCATTTGCAGATGTAAGTGGACAAACAGTTGCTTTTCTCACAGTCAGGACATGCCAACAGGACTCTGCACTATGGCTTTTGTGGCCTATTAAGGCTAAAGTGTGCTTGTGTTTAATATCAACAATTAGACTCTTGAATTCTTATTTTTATTATTTATCAATCTGCCAATTATGTTCTTGAGCAAACAGCTCAATTAAAGTTTCCAGAGCCCATCTGTCCAGTGCATAGTGGCCACCAGGATGGTTCGTGCTCTTGCCTGTTGTCATCCAGCCTTTCCTCCGTCTCTGTAGTGAAGAGAGCCACAGTCGGTAATAATTTGATCACCTGATCCTTTTAACTCTCTCATTTTGTTTCTTGAAGGTTTGCCTTAGAGCTTCTTTTATCTTTTGCCTGGAATTTGAATGCTGTTCCTATATATAGATATTGCCTGACCACATGCCCATCTCCAGTGGGTCTATATAACGATGCTACAGTTGACTAATCAAGGTCATGTGCTGTATTTGCATGTTTTCTTTTCAAAAATTCATACATTTAGCTAACACATTTCAGTATACTATTTCTAGAAAAGGACTGGCTTTCAAATTCATTGATAATAATATTGATTTCTCTGTCCAGTGTTTTATCCTAGGAGACACATGACTTGCATCCGCCCCCAGTGAAACCAATCCTCCTGTGAACTTCATACACAAATTCCTCAGTCTAATTTGAGAAGTGACACACTTTCTCCCACCCAGTCCCAGGCCCCCCACTCAGTGTCTCCCTCCGCCCTCCTCTCTTATTTCCTCACCCACTCGAATCCGTCCTTTTCCCACCCCCTCTCTGTCTGTTTTTGTATTATTCTATTCCTCTTTGTGTCCGTCGGAGCATTTTTCCACTGAAAACAGCTGCTCCGGCTGCTAGTAATAATGTTGATGTGAGTGGAGGTTCTGGGCAAACCATTTTAAATATAACGGAGAAAAAAAAGAGTAAAGGCACAAAATCACCAATCTCCATGTCTGTAGCTGGCGGGGGGCGGGGTGGGGGCACGCCATGTTGCATTGCGATGTTGTGCAGAAACAGTGACATAACATACAATAGACTGAACGTGACCAATCGGCATCATGTTGATAGGTGAGGTAAGTGAAGTTGCACAGTTTGAATGTCGTTGTCCGCTTGCACAATACGGGCTAGTGACTTTGTCGTTGCACGATACGTTGAATGCATTTATATTCAGCGTTAACTAACGTTAGCTGGGCAGCTTTATCAATCACCATTTGTCTCACTGAGAGGCTCAGCAATGTCAGCAAAGCTAAATTTGCTGGATGATAACGCTAACCGTTAGTGAACTAGATGCTCATTATTGATGGGATAGCTAAATTGATGCGCTACTGTTTCAACATAATGGATGATACTTTTTTTATTGTTGACTACTGTTACTGTACTGAAAAACTCTGGCAGTGGGTTTAAACAATGGTGATACTAAACTAATGTCAGTTATTGTTCATAAACATATGAAAGGAGTGGGATGACCGACGATAGAGTGGAGATAATTTGCATATAGCAAAGAACAGATGTTTTTGGCAACATAGTTATGAATTCACCAATTTGTGCATCATTGTAGTTCACCTTGCTTCATCATTACAGCTTCCCATTTTAGATTTAACTGTTACTGTCAATCAGCACTCTTCAAATATGGAAGGCATCACAATACCCATTTTTTGTTAAGTTATGTTACAGTCCAAACACACACATGCCATATAAAGTGATTAATACTTAAATGATGAATGTAAAAAGTTACATACAGTAAGTACCTTTAATTTACTGTAGTGTGTGTGTGTGTGTCTAGACCTAATCATCTTCAGTAAATATTTTAAATTATGAATTGAATAAATAATTGTGGAACATTTTCCTTTTGTGTTTTCTGTGACGTGTGGTCTAGGTCACTTTCAAACAAGTGGGAAGTACGCAGTATTGATGAATGCCACAAAAGGTCTAAAATTGTTTGCACATTTTATTCAAGATCATATCTGCATAAACACGATTCATGCATGAGGCCCATTGTATAATAATGATAAGAGGTTGGTGGTGTCCTCGACAATGATATAACCATATTTGCAACAAAGGTGTTTTTTAGTGTGTTATGCGGTGTTGGATTCACATAGCTGCTTCCATTTTGGATCTGGCTCCCATTTCGTCTGTGTCAGGCCGTGTATCAGGCTTAGCTATACATCGGCTACATTATCCCTCTCATGGACACGTCCATGTTGGGGCTCTAATTTGTCCACCATACACCACCTTGCTGCAATGAACCCTCACAAGCGCAGTGCGATACCTAATTTTGTGTTTGCTCATAATGCGCAACAATGCCTGGAGACAGTTGTCTCCCACCTGTCAGGTTGGAGGCTGCTGTTTGTGTTTTGCAGTGCATGATTGTCATAGTGACAGAATTAGCTCGGAGGTGCTGTAAGGGATAGGGGGCAGCTGTGTGCGTGGGGGTGTATATCGATACTATTTCAGAACACACTCCCTCACAGTTGTATAGGGTCACCTTTCTCTGTCCCTCGCACGCATTCAAACAAACGTTGTGATACTTATTATCGGTGGACTTTGGACTGACAAGCTAGAGGACGTTGATTCTCTTTCGCCTCGTCTTTACGCAGAGATCTCCGATATGCTCATGTAAAACGACCAGGCCACGTCGTGCGTCGGCCACTAGTCCAAGTCTTTGAAGTCAAACCTGATTCAGCTGTGCAGTCTTCATAAAGATTGAGACTTGGCAACAACTCTTGAGTAATTAATTAGGGAATATATGAACCTCACTTACGATTAGTCGAAAGCACAATATTCAACGCCATAGATGTCAGTCCGTCGTTCAGCTCAGGAGGAAACTGGAGCCCACAGCTGTTTCTTTAATTAATTATTATTAGGGCCAAGAAGAGCAGAGTGCTGCAGTTTCCACCTGGGCTCAACAACCCTCAGACTGACATCCACGCTGAGTTGTCCTTCTCTTTTTACTAGCACTGAATTTTGATTAATCGAACAATCGGCTCACAGAAAAAGCACAAACTATGCTGATAATCGAGAATTGTTGATTTAAATCATCTATCAAATAAAAACATGAGCACTCTTTTTTTTTTTTTTTTTTTTTTTTGCCGCTTGCTTTTGTCAGTTTTTTATTATAGCAAACTGAATATTCTTGCGTTTTGGACTGTTGGACATTTTTATTGACTCAACAAATGTTGGATCAGTCGAAGAAATAATCAAATTTGAGTCCAAGGGGCTAAAGCAAAAGGCATAATGAAGCCATGGGCTTTGAAGCTGAAAGGCCAAACTGAGCATTGTTCAATGACACAGTCTGGTCAGGAGGATGTTCTATTCGCGTCACCAGCTGTTCCCGCCCTTACCCTTGCGTCACAAAGCACCACTCCTGTTGCCTAGCAACATTGACAGCTGCAGTTGAGGTTTTAAGGCTGCTTGTTTTTTTATTTTACATTTTTATTGTTGGCTCTTCCAGTGACTTGAAACCTAATTCTTAAATTCTCCCTGGTCACTGCACTAATGGTTTATTGTGTGTGTGTGTGTGTTGCTGCTCCCTACACGTGTGTGTGTGTGTGCGTGTGTGTGTGTGGCCGCTCCCTACACGTGTGCGTCCTCACGATTTGAGAATTAAATGACTTTCTTTCATTCTACATTGAAAAGTTGAAACCTCCTTGGAATGTGGCAATGCCATATTCTCTTTCAATTGGACAATTAATTTTGGAATAGGTTGGGCAGTGCAGGATTCAAATTCAAAAATGAAAAGACCCTATCAAGAAGGTGTATTTATGGAACAACTTCCAAGCCAACAAAAGGCAAGAAGGAAAATATTAGACCCATCATGTATGGTAATAATTTGCAGCACAGAACTGGAGAAAATATGCTTTAAGTTCTTTGCTTTTTTTCGTTTTTCACATTAAACTTTCTTTTTCAATTAAATTCAGTTCAGTTTTATTTATATATCATAACAAAGTCATCTCCTGGCACTCTTTCATAGAGAGCAGGTCTAGACCGACTCTTTTTTCCACCTTCTATTCGAGAGACAGCTGTTGACTCTCACCCAACGTGAGGGACTGTTTTACCATGTTCCTCTGGCTACGCTCGCCTATTCACAAAAGGAACATAAATACAATAAAAAAATATCTCTTCCCCCAGCACCCCACAACTATCATTTTAATACAGTCTCTTAGAGTTATTAAGTTTCTCACTATGATGCAATAGATATGTGGCATGTGCCAAGTGCCACATCAGTCCATCAAACAGTGTGGCATTTACAAGGGTTTTACTCTGATGCCTTTTTATAGTGACCCACATGACCACACACCTGTCCCAGCCTTTGTTGCTGGATACTGAGGGGCTTTAAACATTCCTGCATGCTAACAGAAAACAACTTTCCGTGCTTCACAGTGGAAACTTGGTAATGGAGATCTCAGTAATTGCATTAGGGGTTTCATTACTACACAAATAAATTACAGCAAGATTCTCATTATATGATTGAAATGTGACATAAACATTTGTCTACAGAATCTGGGCTGTCCTTCCTTTAAGTTGACACACCTAAAATGCACCACGGCTTTAACACATTGAATAATCTAGAAAGCTGCATTCAGATGCAACATTAAGTGATTATGAAACAGTTTGACTGTAGGAGTGGTTGACATGTAGAGAAAGGAGTTTTGCTTGCTGTCTACATGATGTCGCCACACCTCAGTTAGGACAATTTAGTGGCTTTCACAGAACCTTTTATGCAAGGAGCTGCACAATCTATAAAGATTTTTAAGAAGAGGGGACAATTGGTGATTAGTACCAGATCATCTGATTGCAAACACATTTGACCTGTGATCAAAAAGGCTGATCACAGAATCTCTATTGGCATTCATCAGCATCAGAGGGGCTCTATCGTTATGTTTTGTTGTTATGTGATGTGACGGCACACTGACCTGCAGATCTGCCCACCAAGCACCTCCTGAACATAAACGGGAGCAGTGAAATGTGTGTGTTTGATTCTACTGTAGCAGTGACACATTCATCTGTGCAGAAGCGGGAGTGTCGGACTGCTGTTGTCCTGGTGTTGTGCTGAATAATTAATAAGTCTTTTCTGGGAAGCCACAGCCTGCCCACACATCTACATTCACTGTACTGTCCACTGATAGCCTGCACCAGGGCGTGTAGACGTCCTGAAGAAACCCTCACGTGTTGAACTGGCTGCATAAAAACAAGACGTGTTGAATGCTCTTCAATTATATTAAAAGTGATTTAATGTAATGTATGCTCATAATGTGTTCATCATTTTACATTATTCTGTTGTCCAAATGCATTATCACAAGCAAAGAATCATAACAATCCATCAAAATGAATTTCTTATGTGGTGACATTTGTAAACCGTTATAATTCATTAGACATCATTACTGTTTGATTATTTTACGTGTCGTTTTTAAACTGAAAAACACATTTTATTAGTGATTTCTTATTTTCAAAAGTCAAAGTGACATTTCACTTAGTCTTGACTAAAACCCATACATTTTGGTCTCATTATATTAATTTAAATTTCAGTATCATCCTTTAGACAGTGAAAACGATGGCATCGTAAGTCAACCTTAATGGCTAACGGTCGGATGTGACTTGCAGTAAGATAGTTCCCCCATGAACTCTTTTCTTGGAATCTTCCAATCGCAGGTCATGACTTGTCATCACTTGACTTAAATATGGAACTAGGACTTTGTTTCAAGATATGTAAACACCTACCAGGGCTGCAGTGTGTTATAGTGGTGCCTCCCCACCTCCCTTGAAATAGATTTTTATTCCATAAGGAATTATTACATTTGTATGAAATATAAAATTAGGCTTAATAAGCTTCAAGGACAATGAGCAGTGGAGCTCCATCATACAGCAAAGGCCAAGTATAGAATTAGTGAGGAGAGTGTTTTAATCGTCATCTTGTTACTAAATTGATAACATTTCAAGGTGCGTGAGGATCTGTCTGATTGATCCGAGCAGGTGATTGAGTTATCACATAGTAAGTGTGCTTCCTGGTCAGAATTCAGAGCAGCATGTTGCAGTGTCAGGAAACAAGAGGACCTTATGAGTTTTTCCCAGTTGGGACACTTTAAGACAAACAGCCCATTCAGGCACAATCAGGTGTTCATGAATTGTAAAAAAGTCAAAGCTACACTGCAGGTCAGCGCTTGCCACCTCCACCAACTAATCTTCTTAGAAACCCTGACTTATGGCCAGATAGACCTTTTCTGCAGATTTTCACGGACTCCAGAGGATGATTATGTTGATCCTCTTGAAACGTTTTAGCTCCACTGTCCACTTGTCCAGAAGCCGTATGAAAATGTAACTGGCAGATTGCCATAACATTTTCAGTTTGATTCATGCATCTAAGAGGATGGACTCTTGAATGGACAAGACAACGTTTAAAGATTTGATTTGAATCTGAATGAAGAAGATTTGATTCAACGTGGAGTTTAAGATTTTTGACCAGTATTGTACATAAAAATAAAAAATAAAAGATTTGGATTTGGGTTGTACGCCTGTCTGAGACTTCCTACCTCTTCTGTCCTCATCTCTTTCCTCATTAGATTTCTCCCTCCCTCTTCCAGTCTGTTCTCCATCACTCTCCTTTACTGTAATCACATTACTCTCTCTCTCTCTCTCTCTCTCTCTCTCTCTCTCTGTAGAGGTGAGGGGGAAGCAGACCAGACCCTGCTCTACCTGATTGGAGTGGGATCACAACCACAACTCCAGCCACACAGATCCTCTTTGCCTCCATAATGCAGACCTCCGTCCTTCTCTTCCTTTCCCCCATCCTCCTCCTGTCTCTCCTTATCCCCACCTGCTCCTCCCAAAGCGAGGCAGACCTCATTGTTCAGACACGTACTGGTCGAGTCCGAGGCATCCGCCAGCCGTTGCAGGACCGGAACTACATCACCGCTTTCCTGGGCATCCCCTTTGCTGAGCCGCCAATAGGGAAACGGCGTTTTCGTCGTGCTGAGCCCAAGCGTCCATGGACAGGGGTGTACGAGGCCAACGCCTACCCCAATGCATGCTACCAGTTTGTGGATACATCATTCCCTGGCTTCCAGGGCAGTGAGATGTGGAATCCCAACAAAGAGATGAGTGAGGACTGCCTGTACCTCAATGTCTGGGTGCCCACCTCACCCAGACCACACAATCTCACAGTCATGGTGTGGATCTACGGTGGAGGTACTTGGCCACGACTTACTCAGAATGACTATTTATGAATATAAATAGGTTAGACATGGCTCATTCTTTCAGTGAGGACATTGGGTCAGTAGTGGATAGCAAACAATAGAAACAAAGCTCCTTTGAAGAGCATTAACAGAATCCAGCTAATAATGACAAGATGGGAACAAATGCAGAAGTACAATGTAGCATGCTGTGGAAATCTGTAATGTGTAAGTGTAATATAGTAGGTATGTTATAATAGGACTACAATTCAAGCTGCCAGTCACAGAACCTGTTTGGATTGCTTGAACTCTTTGGATATTGACCCAGAATCACAACGGTTTGCATTGCGGAGCTCGACCAGGCTGCCCTCTCTAGCCACTATTATTTGTCAATGCAATTGAGCCACTGGCCATGGCAATTAGCTGTGAGCTGCTTTTGCAAATTACAAAAAAAGAAATAATAAAAAGTTACGGAGCACAAGGTTTAATTTTATGCAGATGAAATGCTTCCTTATACTTATTGTATATTGGAACCTGCATCATCCTGGCCAATGATTTTTCAGCTACTGGAGAGATTTGGCCAAACTTCAGGTTATACAGAAAACATACAGGAAAGTGCGATAATGCAACCCAGACTATGACGGTGTCTCTTAGTCTGATACCTTTTCAATTATTTCTTTATAAATTTAAAGTCTAGATATAAAACATATTCATATCCTTCAAAATGCATCCTTGAATTATAATAACCTTGGTGGGTTTTTTCTTTGACAGCGAAGCTTCTGCCTGTTGTAGGAGATTGTCATTCAATGAGTTAATACTACTGTGTTATTTCCAGGGTTCTACAGTGGTTCTTCTTCTCTGGATGTGTATGACGGTCGTTACCTAGCTCACAGTGAGATGGTCATCGTGGTTTCCATGAACTACCGGATCGGTGCCTTTGGTTTTCTCGCACTACATGGCTCCTCTGAGGCTCCTGGCAATGTTGGTCTGCTGGACCAGAGGATGGCAATGCAGTGGGTGCAAGACAACATCCATTTCTTTGGTGGAAACCCCAAACAGGTTAGTTTCTCACTGTTTTATTTGTCTGTCCCATTGCTTCTACACAAAGTTTTGATCCTGATCTCTCTATTTGCTCTCTTTTTACCAAAATACAGGTGACTATTTTTGGTGAGAGTGCTGGTGGTGCTTCAGTAGGATTCCACCTCTTGTCTCCAGATAGCCAGCCTACCTTCACCAGGGCCATCCTCCAGAGCGGGGTCCCCAACTGTCCCTGGGCCTCGGTCAGCCCTGCTGAGGCCCGCAGACGTGCCACGCTGCTGGGCAAACTGGTTGGCTGCAACGGTGGCAACGATACCGAGCTGGTGGACTGTCTGCGTAGTAAAACTCCACAAGAGCTTATCGACCAGGAGTGGCAGGTAAGGCAGACTCGATCAATAAACATTCTCTTTTGGATAGTGACACACAGACAGTTTCAAAAGGGAAAGCAGTTGATGAGATCCGCAAAGATTTTTTTGAGAATGATTTTTAACATTCTCTCTCTCACATCCCATTTCAAGATATCCATAGTCAGTGGTTTTATATAATTTACAGATCTAGATCCCTGCACATGGTAGATTTACCCATGTTGCTTTAGTCTGACCAACTGCCGGCAGTTTAAATAAAAATTACATTGCATTTAATTACTAGCTTTGCAAAGCTATACATTAAAATCTTTTAAAACACATCAATGAGGTACACACATTTGCAGTAGGTGATCCCTCATTACAATCAACACACGTTGAGTGAAAATACACTAGAGCACTCAATGTGGATTAATCTGCCTTTGGAAAAAGTCCTCAACAAATGCAACATTGCTTCTTGTTTGAGAAATGTTTGCTAAAACTGCAGTGTCCAGATGCTTTAGGAAATTACTGACCCATTTATAAAAACTGAAGTATACATTTTTGAGCCATTCTTAAAGAATTACATCTTCAGTAGGAATGATTTGGCTGAGAGCCACAGACAGGGAAGGGAAGCCAGAAAGCATTGAGAGATGGACTAACACCTTGTAGGTTTGGTTCTTTTCATGAGAATTGTTGTCAAAACAGCAGGGAAGAATACGTAGGTAGAATGCCACGTCAACTGATCAAGCAGTCGAGCAGTGTGAAGATCAAACTTTGGGGGTTATTATGCTGAGTGAAATGTATTAAATCCTCCATCAAATAAATTATGTAATTTTATATTGTAAATATAAATGTGTCAAATCAAGAACCTTAATCACGCTAATACCGAGATCTATATATAACTACAAATATTGCCATAAATCAGTCCTGCTCATTGATTTACAGCATTGCCCACAACGGGGTTTAATTCAACCAGACATATTAAAGGGACAGATGCCTCAGTATTAACAGTATGGCAAGGTCTCTGACTGTCACACAATATTTTGTCATATCACTCACCCGAATATAAAATGGACAATTACTTCATAATGAATCAAGGAATCGAAATCTGATCGGATAGAACTTGAAGCTAGTTCTGTTGACTTCTAAATCACATCTGTTCCAGTGTGGTAAATTCAATAACATGTCAGCATTCAATTGCATTTATTAAATGTGCACTTTTAGGTCATGTCGGCCAAGAGTCCCATTATTTTCTGAACTTCAGCTTTTTCATGCAGCGGTGTATCATATGACATGATTTAAGACCCATTGCATGTACCAGATGTCCTGGGATGCAGCACAGGTATCTGGTAGATACCAGACTCCACAGAATAGTATACAAGATAAGTGAATTGGAGTGCTGGCCTTGATGCAGGGGCCTTATTCAAGGGGTTTCTGTGGATTCAGTTGCAGTGACACTTAATTTGACATTTGGTCTGTTATGTCATGTCACAGCCACGCAGATCAGCATAGTGGTTCATTTGAACTTGTCATCCTGTTTTGAGCAGGTCCTGCCATGGTCAGCCCTCTTCCGGTTTTCATTTGTCCCTGTTGTGGATGGTGAGGTTCTGCCCGACACTCCCGAGGCCATGCTCAGCTCAGGCAACTTTAAAGACACTCAGATCCTGCTCGGGGTCAACCAGGACGAGGGCTCCTACTTCCTGCTGTATGGAGCACCGGGCTTCAGCAAGGACAATGAGAGCCTCATCTCCAGAGAGGACTTCTTGGAAGGTGATGCTCACTCAGCTGGAAAGAATGGATAGAGACACAAAGAAAATTTGACTCTAAAGGTTGAAGTAGAATTTGTAGTGTGCTGTACAATAGAAAAGCAACGTCTTGCAAAGCTCATTTAAAATGCACTGTCGATTGATCCTGCAGGCACACAGGACAGTTGCTGCTGGAAGCTCAGTCATAATGCTTTCCATGTTTTGACTTCATTATGCAGTAAAAAAAACAAATTGTGGAGAAAAAAAAACTAATTTGCTTGTGAATGTGTATTTTAACTAAGTAATTTATATAGTTAGATTTAAATAGATGTGGCTATCATTGCATGAAACAATAACATCACCACACCACAAAATAGAGCAATAGTTTCTAAACTGTTTATGTAATTGCAGAAATGGGTATATTTTCATATTCATTCTGTTAAAGTGATGAAAAAGAGAGAATTGTGGAAATCAGCACTGTCAAATTCAACCAAACCAATTTCAGCCATGATTGTACTTTACCATATCACTGCCACAGTTATACATCTAGAACAATAAAAAATGCACCTAAAAACTGTCAAATTCACTCTGCCAGGTGTGAAGCTGAGTGTACCACATGCTAACGATATTGGCCTGGAGGCAGTGGTGCTGCAGTATACCGACTGGATGGATGAGAATAATGGGCTGAAGAACCGTGACGCCATGGACGACATTGTGGGTGACCACAATGTCATCTGCCCACTGGCTCACTTTGCTAGCTCCTACGCCCAGCACAACACCGTCAAGGCTAACATGGGAGGAGCCAGTTCTGGGGTGATGAACAGTGGAGGAAACTCACAAGGTAAGGTGTGCGAGTTGTAGTACACAGATGTCGCCAGTAGAGGAGTGTGTTTTACTGTATAGCTTTATGGTGAATAAATTGTGAAGCCTGCAAACTACTTCTGGTAGAGTTCTTGATGCATCAGCTTAGTATCACTGTGAGAGACCAAGCAGTAAGGCATGGGGACACAAGGTGTAATTTAACAAAAATGGGTTTTTATTTACCCCCAAAAAGATAATTTAGCAATGTTAGAAAAAACAAACAATAATTTTGGCCTATAAAAGGGTCAACTAAACAAAGGAAGTAAATCGGTGCACAACATAACCAACTGAACAAACCAAACAAACTGACCTCCACACAAAGAACACAGGCCCATTGTGTATATAATGTTTAATATTTTTAATTGCTTTTTATTTAATTTCTTCTGATTTTTGAGCTGCTGTAACAGTGTATTTTCCCCCTGTGGGATTGATAAAGTTTATCTTATCTTATCTTATCTTATATACTGGGTGATCAGACCAGCATGGACACACAGGGGGGGATTCCAGAAACATGATCAAAACTGTCTTGTATTTTGGTCTATTTTAATCTGGAATAGTTTCATCCTGATGCAATATAATTTTGTTTTTTTAGATTGCTTGCTTATGCCTTAATGTGGGTGGCCTTGTTATTGATTCTTGATTTTTAGAGAGAAGGTTGAAGACTATTCAGTTTAAAGATCCCTCCAGACATATTTTAAGACATACTCTGCTACAAATACTCAGCTTTGAGTAATAACATGTGTGATTTTTACACAAAAATGTTCAATGACCTTGCTAAAAAAAAATTTAAATTACATATTTCAAAAGTTGAACTGCTGGACATAAGATGTTTCCTACTTCACTGAAAAGCCTTTTAAAGATTTAAGACATGTACCCAGATTTAAGGTACACGTGAAAAGAAACATCATTCTGCAAAGAGAAGCTCAAACATCCAACTGAAGGAGCAATAAGCAAAACACATTTTTGAGTGGAGGGGGACTTTAAACTATGTTATATTATATATCATATTATAAAGGCCCTCTTTACACTAATTGGAATTGGGGCCAAAACAACAACAACCCTGGTCAATATAACTTTAATAATGACTTTTCTCGTTACAATTTTTCCTAGATAGATGACAGCCTATTACCGTTTTACTATATTAAACACCCAGTAAGAGATTAAAACTTGCTCAGGCTCTTAAGAAAAAGTAATTAATCTGAGTCTATGCAGATGATGTAGACAAAAATTAACCACTTGTCCTTTTGTCCTCCTGCTCCTCAAAAAGGGCTCTACCTCTACCTGTTTGACCACCGAGCATCCAACCTGGCCTGGCCGGAGTGGATGGGTGTGATCCACGGCTACGAGATCGAGTTTGTCTTCGGCCTGCCGCTGGAGAAGAGACTCAACTACACCCTAGAGGAGGAGAAACTGAGCCGACGCATGATGAGATACTGGGCCAACTTTGCACGAACTGGGTGAGGCATCACAGACTGAAAATAATTAATCTGCTATGTACTTATTAACTATACTGAGGAGCAGAGAGAATAGAATACGCCAGAGAGGACAGACCAGGCCATCTTGATTAGGTTGCTTAGCTGCGGTGTAGATCAGGGGGTCAGTTCCAGACCAGAAGATGCACAGTCTGGTTACTGCAAAGCAAACCTCCATCCATGCAAACATTGTCCAGCACTCATCAAGTAGTCCAGGTGAGTTTTTCCCCAGTCAAGTCATGCCGTGGGATTGGTTGGTTGGTAAGTCGATCCACCACTTTGGTCCAGACTGAAACATCAAAAAAAAAGTTGGATGGATTTCTGTGAAATTTGGCACAGATGTACATGGTGCCCACACAAGTTCTAATGACTTTGGCGAGCCCCTCACTCTTCCTCTAGCACCACCAGCAGGTGAATGTTTTCACTTATTCAATGAAAAATCTCATCATCTACTGGACATTAGCCCACTGAATTTGGTGAATCCTTGACTTGACCTTTAGCCCCCATCCAAAGGTGACTGTTCTTTTGCTGCCCTAGCACCCAAACTTTGGAACAACCTCCCCCCCTTATCTTAGATCAGTTGAGTCTGTTGACTCTTCCAAACAACAATTAAAAACACACTTTGTCAGATTGGCATTTCAATAATTCCTCAGGGTATGTTCTGGGTGGTGGTGGGTTTCTACTTATGTATATGCATTTATTTATTTATTTTTCTTATGTCTATATGCATTTTGTATTTGTTTTTA
>JAVQJF010009527.1:0-54220 GCA_036023855.1 Gadopsis marmoratus | reverse complement strand
ATGGGATAAACTATAACTTAAAGTCTCCGCTAGCCGGGAATGTCACTTGTCTTGTTGAATCGTCTCCACGCTGGACGACAGCCTCTCGTCGTCTCCAGCCTTCCACTCCAGGCGACCTTCCTTTCTGAGCCTGCTCCGTCTCTTTATGAGCAGCTCCTCGTTCATCGGCCAGGCTTGTCGCTCATTACCGAATGTCTCGCAGGTGCGCTCCCATCTTGGTGGGGCAGGGCCGTATGGGACGGACACGCCCCTCCATACTTGGCCCGGCCTCCTCCTGGGGCTGGGCCTCCACAGGATGTATAGCATAGCGAGGCCTCAAGCTGACATACAGCTGTTCAAGTTGTGCTCAGATGCATGTGCAGATGCATGTCACACTTGATTTCATTTCTGTCCACTGCATTCGACCATCCTAATCTTTTAGGTAATATAGTAGTCTAAACATTAGGTCAGAATAGTGCAATGCAAATCAACGTCTTTCAAGTCAAGCTCAGGGTTTTCTGGAACATAATGATATTTTTGTGGGGTATCTACTCTGCCCATGTTCACCTGTCTAGCATCAGGCTCATTAGGTCATTCACACCTGCCTGCCACCTGTTATCTACCCCAGGTCTGCATCCATTCCTTTGTCAGATCGTTTTGTCTACGCTCCGTGACTAGACGTGCCTGACTCTCCCTAGTTACTGCTTCATCAATAAAATTGGTAAACTGTACCTGCTGCCCTGTTGTCTGTATCTGTGCATGGGTCCTCCCGTCCCCACCTCATAACTATTTTGTTTTAATAGCGCAGGTTATATTTAGCAATGACACAGTTAAGACTATAATGAAAATACACTCACCCATTGTTTATGTAGTTTTTTTTGTTGGTTTAAGGAAGATTAACATTCAAGAATTTATACTAGACAATAAGCCACTTGGACTTGCAGTTCCCATTAAGTTTACAGCATGTTGGCTTAGTCTCAAACACGTCTGTTAACCTTTTGAAGCTGAAATACCACTTTTTCTTGAATCTCTTTCTTTATCCCTCTGTTCGTGCATAATAGCCGTGTGCTGTAATGATCAGAGAAAATGTGTTTTCAGGATCGAAAACAGCTGGAATTTAGATATTTATAATGATTGTTCTAATGATAATTCTTATATGCATTTTCTTCACATACACACACAAACAGAATGTGTCTAGCCTTCCTGCTGTCCCCGTTAGCACCCTGTGTGATTGTTAAATGCTACGTGTGCATCATTATTTGCTGCTTTGTGCACTGTATGCCATGAACTATATGTTGCATGCAGAGAGTTGCACCAAAGGGCAGCCCCTTCCCACACTCTGGCTCCTGTGGTTGCCTTTATGTTAGTACTCTGACCTAAAGTATGCAGAGGCTATTCGGGACGTATTATTAGTGGGTATACATGCGTATGCTCCGTTTGGTGGCATCTCCACAGTCACTAACACCAGCCACTGACTCACGGCTAAAGCAAAAACCACTGTTGCCCAAAAGCACTTGGAGCAGACGCCTAATAAAAGACCAAAAAACATCCCGAAACACTCAGTCATATAATGTTAACACATAAAGCAGAGACAGCTAGGCATACCAGCAAGTGTGCACACTTCGATTTGTTCACTGTTGGTGTACTCTGGCATGAAATTAAATGTTAACACATAGACACAAACATGAGTGTGCTGACAGCTGGCTGGAGCCGTGGAGCACCAGGGAGGGCTCCTCTCTACTTAATGCGGCAGCCTGATGGGGCGCACTGGCAGCTGGGAGCGGCCGTAGTGAACCTCCCCGAGCTGGGAACCGGAGCAGCAGGCAGCCCGGAGCTTTGAGGATCAGAGAAACCAGGCTCTCCCTCTCCTCTATTCTTTCTCCATCCTCCTTCTCCTCCCTCGCTTGGCTCTGTAATTACGCCACTCCTGCTAGAGCCGCTTGAAGTTCAGCCAATTAGACAATAAAGACGAGAGCTTTCTCTCCTGCTCTGTTTCCTTCCCTCTGTGGTCACACCCTTGCGTGTCTCCTCTCTCTTCACCTCTCCTATTTTACAGTCCGTCATGTGTAGCTATTACGTTCTGTTTGGACTCACAATACAGAAATATCATCCACCTCCTCGTAACACACATCCTTTGTTTCCCTCCCATTCTCTAATTCTTTATGATATACCCATGACCTTTCTAGTTTTCAGTAAGTAAGTGGATAAGTGTCTGACTTCATCTTGGCTTCATCTTGGCTCCCTTCTGCTTCTTCAGTTCCTTTTTTTTCTCTCTCTCCACCTTAGTGCTTCTTTTTCTTTGTATCCATTGTTCACTGTGTTTAATCCACATACCCTCATTTAATTCAACCTTCCAACAGACCTAGACACTGTCATGTTGGCCTCCACAGCAAAGCTAGCACATGTTCCTGTTGATTTGTTTTTCTTTATTCCAAAGAAAATAAAGATATGTTTCTCTGACTTTAATGTCCGGTCTAATTGTATGTGGTGGTTTGTAAATGGTGGCTAAAGATAGTTTGGGAACTGTAGCTGGTGTCTGGGGCGGACAGAGCAGCCTGCTCTGCGTTGCCCAGTGTTCTCTGGTGGTTTTAGACCACTGGCAAGCAGCTGCGTAGTCTGTAGGAGAAATAATTACAATTGTCGAGCTTGCGCCTTCTTTTTTGTCCCTCCTCCCGACTGTGCCCTCGTTGTCTGTCTTGCTGATGTAGGGTTTTGAGGAACCCTAGAATTGAGGCCTGTTTTTAGTGGTCGTGTGTGACGTTCTTCGTTATTCAATTTAGTCATGTCACTAAAGCTGGAGCTATGTTGGTAGTGCGCTGGCAGGCAGAGCAATGGGATGTGTGTATTTGAATGGTCAGCCGTTGCACAACAGTAACAGCATGACTACATTAAGACACGATTGTCAGCTGAATGTTTATGGTTCTTTGAAACATCTATGTGCCCTTTCCTTTTTTAAATCAAGCCTGTACAATTTTTCAGTTTCTTCTATCCTTTCTATTTCAATGTTTTATAGCTTAACTTAGTCTAAAGGAATAGTTAGAAGTACTGGGAAATACGCATACTTGCTTTCTTGCCGAGAGTTCACTGTGTTTTTACACTTCTGGTTGTGCAACTAAATTGAAAGTGCATCTCAGAGTTGAACCAACATGAAACGAAGGTGATATAAAAGGACAGCTTTTGTGTAAACACATTACTTCCTCACTTAATGAGTTTATATTTTTCTTCTCCAACAGCAAATCCTACGTCACTCCCGTGCTAACGCCACCAAGGTCATTTTCCTGATCACTGATGGCTACTCTAACGGCGGGGACCCTCGGCCAGTGGCGGCAGCGCTGAGGGAACGTGGCGTTGAGATTTTCACCTTGGGCATCTGGCAGGGTAACATCAGGGAGCTTCACGACATGGCCTCACAGCCCAAGGACCAGCACTGCTACCTGGTGCACAACTTTGCAGAGTTTGAGGCCCTGGCTCGTCGTGCACTGCATGAAGGTATGAAGGACAGATTACTGAAGATTATTTTCTGATGATAGAGAAAGATCCAAACCCTTTTTTGTCAGACAGAGTCACAGCCCTCTGGAGGTGATGTTTCCTCAATTCAAAGAAACAGCTGTGATCCCACTTTGCAGCATTAAAGACTTATTAGATCTCACCCCTTTCCCACTTCACCCATTTTAGCTGCACAAGGGAGAGCTTTTTCAAACCCTGTGTTTTGGTAAATTGAAGTTGAACCTACCGGGGCTACTTTTTGTCTCTTTGAAGCCTCAGTTCTCATCACCATTTGACCTGCAGCAAAATCTTTAAGTGAACGTTTTGACCCTGTTAAAATTCAATGTTTACTTAAATGGAAGCCGATAATATTTCATCTGACTACGTACATTTCACATGGTCTCTTCTGTTATGTGCTGCCAGCAGCCATTAGGCCTCATAAGGCCGTTTTCCCACACTTAAGGGAGACTTCCCACAATTTGGTGAAAAGAGGGTTTTAGTCATGGCTTTAAAACTTATCACCATAAAATATCACAGTTGAGTACAGCACTGAGTGTGTAGAAAGCTATAACTCATGCACTTGCAGACTGTGTATATGCACTCTCACACACGGTGTCTGAAATACCAGACAGTAGGTGCAGCAGTAGAGATCAGTGAGACAGCACAAGGATAAGGCTGTGAGGATGATAGCCAACACACGCCGAACTATCAGTTGAGCCTCCGGTGCATCTGTCTTGAAGCCTGCCAAACGCCTCTGTCGACAAAAGCCTCAAAACACGCACTCAGGTTTTCAAACATGGAGCCACATTTTGAGCCACTCTCGCTGGCCATGGACCAAATCACAGAAATTACACCAGTGACATCTCTTTTCTTCTATGGCCCTCTTTGCCTTCCTGCTCTTTCAATAAAAGGAAAATAAAGAGGAGAAGGTTGACTTCTTCAAATTAAATTTTAGTTTTGTTGTAGCATCAAAACCAGATTTGGCCTCAGCCTGAACTCCTACTTGCAGTCACATCAATATCTTTTGCAAAATGTCTCAACTCTGATTCATGGGCTTATGTTAGTGACTACTATGTTTCAGAGCGGTTTTTATACTAGGAGAAGAAGATTGTGGGCACTGTTGATTTTTATTTATGCATTTCTGTGGTTAAGGTGTTTGTCCACTTAAGTAAAATATGTCAGACATATGTGGAAAGCCTGTGTTTACTTCAGCCTGTAGCCAGTCTCAATGACATACTTTACAGAACCTCACAATGCACCGTAGTAATGCACAGTGAGATGGGGATTCAGAGTGTCATATTAATAACACCATCATGATGCTAAGAGGATATATTTTAAACAGTTTTACACTCTAGCAAAACTAGATTTAAGAACAACTCTACAGTCAGACAGACGGTCTGCCAACAAAGTTGTTAATACTACAAGTGTTGCTGAAGTTAATCCACTACAAGACTGTTTGTTTTCCACCCTCAGACCTCCCTACAGGCAGCTACATCCAAGAAGACCTGTCGCGCTGCTCCTCTCTGTGTGAAGCAGGCAGGAATTGCTGCGACTTGATGGCCAGCTGTAAGTGTGGCACGCACACTGGACAGTACGACTGCATCTGTGAGAAGGGATACTACGGGAAGGGTCTGCAGCACGAGTGCACAGGTAGGACAGGCGGACTCATGCAAGATTCTTGCCACATTTCACCAACCTCGCATCTATCTCAGCTGTGTCAGAAAACTCTCACACCAACTTGTTTTCTCTTTACAGTCTTCACATCTTAAGAGTTCTCCTCTTTCTTTTTTGTGTGTGTTTATTCTGTGCATGTGTGTTTAGGAGATTGGACATTTCCTTATAGTTTCTCTTCCTCTTGTCCTGGTCTCCTTTACCAGGCCTTTTGACTCTGACACCATATCTCACTCTCCACCTTCAATTTCCTCCTTTAAATCACATCTCATACATCCATATCTTTCTTCTCTACATGCACCAAAAATGTTGCTGTCATTTTTAAACTAACTGCCTTTTTTCTGTGGATCTAATTGCTTCTCCTCCCACTTCTGTTTCATACATATCCATTTGAAGAACAAAAATATCAGTTTCATCTATTTCCAGAGTGCTCTGGCTTTTACCCTTTTGTTCCTTAGTTCTGGTTATTTATAATGTTGGGGCTCTAGGACTTATTATTGTATGGTTGCACGAACGTCATTTTAGATACGAGCATCAGCAAAAGTGCCACTCGTGTGTGTGTGTAACCATAAACAGTTAGTCATAAACAGTTAGTCATATATTAATGTGGAATACACACATATGGAATCATTTCCTGGGTTTGGAACATTATACAGATCTATAAACTGTACGTTCAAGCTGAAATTGTAGTAATGTAAAATGTACAAATACCAACATAAACAGTGCTCATTGGAGAGTGAACATATGAGATGTAGGAGGGTTTTCTTGCTCTCTCTCTGTGTCTTTTCTTTCTCTTAAACACAAAAATGTGCCTTTCACATAATCTTTTATGCAATCTCCTCAGAGTCTCCTTCTAACCTCCTTTGAAGTCTCAAAATAACATGATTTAATTAACTAAATGATTTAGTAATGATTAATGATTTAATAAATTCCATGATGTATTAAACTCCACAAAAAACATGCGAATACAGTGGAGCCTTACATTTTCTGTTAATGGTTTTCTCTCAGTTAGTTGGTGCGATGATGATTCTTCAATCTGAAATAACAGGAATAATCTTTGTAAATGTGATGATGATCATCTTTAATGGTCCCCACACAGAAATGTTGGGCATGTCTTTGCTGAGTGGAAGTGGTAAGGCAGTGACTCAGTTCTTTATGTGGGGAAACCCTCAAAATCAGCCTTTAATTTTTCTAAAAGGTCGCCCAGCTGAATTGATAGATGAACTTTGTGGCGATGCATTCATTTTGTTTTGCTTGTGTGTGTTGCTTAATATCATTCCACCACTGCAGACACTCGGGTTGAAACACTTGCCAGCAGCCCGTGTAATGACACATTAATTTGTCTTCTAATTGTCCATTCTCTGGTCTGTCAAATTTTACACTGCATAATGTTGCAATTTGATGCAGGTGGTCTCCATCATTTAAGTGTAATTTTAAGGGTTGATACATTATTTTAACCACCAAACTCACACAGGAACATTGCAGTCTGTGTGATTGTTGGAAAGCAGAGCGACCAACAGATGCACTGCCTGGTCTGTGTGTTAAGTAACTGCTGTGTTAAACCTTAGTTATTATTTTTTTAGACAGCTCACCCTTCGTGCAGGGGAGGCAGGTGGGAGGGAACGACGGACTAAAAAGAAAATCAACGCTGAGTCTGCTGTGTTGAAGAAACAGTCACAGCAGAAATCTGGATGACAGTCTTCTCTAATAATAGGAAACAATGGGACATAATCCTGGTTGTGTTTGCCCTCTAGGTCTTCCTCTCTGTACCCACATATTTTCAATGTAGATTAGATAACAGGCAGAGCAGGAGGGGGAAAAAGGCCAACTGAGCAACAGAAAAGTTTAAGTAATCCAGATAGGAGTTAAAAAGTTGCTGATAGAAAAGAAAGCGGCAGAGGGAGGAGGATTTTCAAAGTGAGAGCCAAAGGAAAGGGCATCGGGGTCATCATGCCAAAAAGCACGCCTCCCTAATCCTCATCAGATGTTGTCGAGACTGGAGCCACTCTCTGCTTATTAATCTGTTTTAATGGTTTAATTAACAGCAGAGAGCAGACTGTAGAGTTGGCTCAGCCAGCTCGAGGAAGGAAGGACACAGCGAGGTGCTGCAACCGCAACTGATGACTGCTTCCTCTGTCTGTCTCTCACTCACTCACTCATACAACAAGGTCTCATGGGAGGGGAGTTGGCTATTTTGTTGTGGACACTTGATTGTCGTCATCCTCATGCTATAGAATGCTGACACGAAGCCAGGCTAGAATATATGTCACTGAAGATGCTGTTGTGGTTGCGTTGGCAGGCTAAGGCACTATTAGCCTTGTTCATCTCAGTTTTGGTTTTGTTAAGTGGTGTGAAATACCCTCATATATGTTTCTGAACACTGTATTTTTTGAAGGTTTTATTCCCTAATAACTGACGAGGCTCTTTTTAAGTGGTAGTGGCTCCAAAACCAATTAGATTTGTGGTGAGAGCAATATGTAACCAAGAAACATACAAGTAAGTTTGACAAGCTCCTGCTGTTTTCATAAAAATCCGGCGTTTCTCTTTAATATTCTGTTGCTTTAACCTCAATGGGCTTGGCTGAACCGAAGGTGTTTTGTGAATTATGGGTACACCGTCTGCGTCAGCAATGCCAGGGCTCTTGAGTGGCAGACAGACGCAGCCATACACGGCCATAGTTAGACGTCGCTCAGGTTTGCATAAGCTTGATGGTTGGTGTGTGGCTTCAGGTGGGCTGGGTGTCTAGACTGCAGGTTTGGAGAGGTTTTATTCCTTTTGGACTTTGTGTTCTCACATTGAACAGTCTTTGACACATCTGAAAATATTATTACCGAACCGTAGGCCTGTCAGTGGATTATTATTATCATTGGCTGAAGGGCTCTGTTGGAAACACTATCCAAATCCCTACAGAGCACAGCAGTGCTGTTTATGAATCTGTCGACAGCCAAGTGAAACAGCCTCTTCCACAAAACATGATTAGAATCCCGGCAGATAGAAACGAATGATGAACCCAGTTCCTGCACAGTTTGATTTAGTCCGACAGGCCAAACAGGACATTGTTGCCTCTCTTCAAATTCCAATCTCAAGCTCACAATATCTGCATCACGGAGGATCACCGGTGGAATGAGGAAGTGGATAAATAGAGTGAGAGGTGGTCCTGTCACACATTCTGTCTTATCAGCCTCTTCTGTAGCCTGAGAGAGTGACAGGGGCTCTGGACTGTGTTAATGTGGTGTCAGCACAGGCTTTGTTGTCAGGACGGCTCTGCTGGGGTTGAATGGGAGAGGGATGTGGCAGAAGACAGCATGAAAGGACCAGAGAAATAAAAGAAAGATAAAGCAAGGCAAGTGAGGCGACAGGAAGAAGATTTGGAGAAAATATTTGCAGGCTGATTT
Source organism: Gadopsis marmoratus (assembly GCA_036023855.1). Lineage (NCBI taxonomy): Eukaryota > Metazoa > Chordata > Actinopteri > Centrarchiformes > Percichthyidae > Gadopsis > Gadopsis marmoratus. Next base: position 45,689 of record JAVQJF010009527.1, on the reverse strand, counting down.
GGAGATATAAGATGTAGTGTCATCTTAAGTAACTGGCCTTTCATTTGTTCCTGTGTGTGTTTGTTTCATACTTTAACTTTCTGTATTTTTATCTTTTTTAATGTTATCTGTATGCCAGTAATAGTTAAGACCCTAAGCTTACATTAGTGTCTGAGTAGCTTCTGTTCCACTGAAAAATATCTCCATATTTTGTTGGATATGTATGATTGGGATCTGAGGAAATGCATTTAACTGACTTACCCGCCGTGAGCTTTTCACTTGAATGCTGCTCAGAGTTGATACTGGAAGAATTGCTCAATGTTTACAATATTTAGTCCATAAAAGCTTCTGTGGTTGGACTGGACTGTCTGTTTCCTTTTTGTGTGACAAGAGTCTGTACTGTAAATATTTGTGGTCTTGATGTGAATGACCGAGAGATCCCAGCAGAGGACACCTTGAGGTGGACATCAGTTGAACACAGGAATTAAAATAACTATAAGAGAGATGGAATTTGTTAAATGTTAAAGAGGACTATAATAGGTGTTGAAATGGGAGGGATGTTGCAATCATTGTCGTCTCTCCTTTCACTCTCTGGCCTCACTCCCCTTGCAGAGGTCCCCAGTGTAAATGAAGGAAAGTCAAAATAAAAATAAAAAAGCTCCAAAGGATAAAGGTTTATTGTGAACTCCGAGGAATGTGGCTGAACTTGACACCACGTTGGTTATCATCATCATCATCTCAGTCCTCAGTGGCTCATCTCGCTCTGCACTGTCATGCTAACACTTGCTTACACACAAGTATATATGCTATGCAGACATCAACACATACGCACAGCCACATGTTTTTGGCATGCTTTGCATGCACACACCTCGGACCCATTAAAACATACCACATTCAAGGATCTGACACATACCAGATGCCTGTCTGAGGAGGCAATAGTGCAGAGCCTGGCCTGTTTATATCACCTGAGGTGGCACAGACACTACATACGGTGTATAATATAGTACAATGAGCTTTTAAATAATTTACAAACACTAAATGAATATGTTTTTTGTTGCACACTTGATTTAGATTTGTGTTAGAAACATTTAGAAGGATGTCAAACTATTGTCCATGAATGCAAATCTGCTTATAATAACACTTGTATCTAAGAAATCCCTTTGTAATCGTACACATTTCAGCATGTACACTTTGTCTTTGTTTATGTGCTTCTCTTCTTTGGCTATTTGGATTCAAGGTGGGGACCCCAATTACTGATTGTTGAGTCAGTTTGATTGATTTGGGTTGAATGTACTTCAATTGTTGCTTGTTGTTCTCATTAAGATTCATTTAAAAACTGTAAATTGAATGTCACTTTCTGTTTTGGAATTGAACGACATGGACATTTTTAGGATTTTGGTGGTTTCCTGACTGTAATCATAGCCTACCTATTGCGTGTGTGTTGTTTTTGTTCAGTCATTCAATATGTGCCCTTTTCTGGCTGCCACGACTAAAAGAAAATCTGTGTATGTAATCATTAACAATCATTATGTGTTGTTTGTCCAGTCTTTGTACACTCCAGCTAATCTTTAGGTCTATACCCAGCTGTTCCCAAACACAATGGGATGATGGTTTTGCTATTCTTACCAGCATTGATGGGCAAAATGTAAAGTATCTCCTAATGGTGCTGCTGCATGAAAGGCCACAAGGGTCCCTAAAATCACCCTGAACAAGTTATGCTCAGAAGGTTAACTGGCAAACTGCCCATTCATTTTTTATATTTCGTGGAAAGAAATGTGGCCTGATGATGGCACTGGAGGAGGGTCAGAAGTTCAGAAACATTAAGATTCAACATCTGAGGACCATGAAAATTTACAGCAGATGTCATGGACGTGCCAGTGGTTTTCAAGATACCTTGTCATTGACCAAAATGTTAGTCTAGGGCAACTGTCAACCCCACAGTGGTGCTACACAAAAGGTCAAGGTTACCAGAATGTTAGCTTGTTCTGGAGCAGCATGTTAGATGGACGCCACTGCCAGCAGACGGACGAAAATGGCCTAATTGTTGACACTGGCCTTCTGTTTGCTCAATCGTCGTATTTTGCACGTTTTCAAAAGTAAATATATTTCTACCAGGGGAGTGGTTTTGGCCAACTTATCCAACATGTTACGTAAACATACTTATAAAGACTCTCTATTTCCTCTAACTGCACAAATCCTAATCCCCACAGCATCAATAACCACAGCAGACTGTCTGCTTCTGTACAGTGTGTCTGCGTTCGTCCAAATCCTTGTTTCACAATGTTTTTGTGGCAAAAAAAAGCTTCAGTTTCTCAACCAGAATCCTGGCTCACTTTTGGTCTAGTTATGAGCGGGGAGCAAATGCCTGGGATTTCCTGAGGACAAGCAGAGGAGGGTTTTTGGGGGGTCAAGCACCACCATCCCCCAACTCCCCCCACTGATTGCTTAAACTGATTGGATGGAAGTTTAGGCTTGTGTTTTTCTTTGGTGAGCAGAGTGGAAAGAAAGCGAGGGAGGGAGATTCCTTACCCCGGAGCCATGCATCTTTTGTGGTGGATAGATGGAGAGCTTACAGTGACTGGGCAAAGATCAGACTGGCTCTGTGCCAGACAGAGGGGGGCGGAGGGGATACTGCCACTAATAAGCTTGGCAATGAAGATGATTTATATGGAACATAACTGCAAAGTGATTTACAACCCATACAACATTATATGATATTCTGATGTGATGTTAATAAAAGCCAGACAAATAAAACATCAAAAGGTGATTACAGAGGAATGAAATGGGCATATAAATTCAGTTCAGTTCTATTTTTAAAGTGTATTGTTTATCCTGTATAAACCTACCTGTGAAAAGAAAAATAACCCTAACACCTAAGAAGACCAGCTGCAGCTCCTCAGCCTTATGGCTCTGTAATGCAAAGAAACTAAATCTCTCCCACACTCATTCGTGACAGCAATTAATACAATGTTGAATAACGGATAATTCAGTTTCTTTTGTAGCTTGGGCTTTATTTTTGTAGTTTGAAATAGCATTCTAGCAGCATGGCTCTAGGGACGGCAATGACGGTCTGTCTGTGGGTCGGTCCACCACTTTGGTCCAGACTGAAATAGCTCAACTATCTGTTATACAGACATTTATAGTCCCCAGAGGATGAATCCTAATTACTTTGGTGATGCCCAGCCTTTTCCTCTAGGTCCACCAGCAGGTCAAACTTTTCGCATCCGCAGTTCCTAGACAATACATTTGTGGTTTTCAGTGAAATGTCTTGAAATGTATTGCCGTGAAATTTGGGACACCACTACAGCCTACTACTATAGTGTTTCTTATGGATAATAATGACACTGTAGCCACCAAATGAATTGTTCAGGTCTGGGAATGCATCAAACAACACAAGCATTTAGATGAACATACAGATTTTAAATAAACCATTGAGGTTTGCCAAACTTATTTGGATTAGACAACAAAGACAAATGGTAAAATTATTACCAAACTAAACCATTGTAAACATCCATCAGTATTTACAGACTGATTTCCTGGTTCAACTTTGACCTACTGTATTTTCAATAGTTGTGTGTGCACAGTTTTTCTGTCCAGTGAGGGATTATTACTGACATTTTGTATGTGTTCCAGGTTTCAGCTATTACTCTGTGAGTACAATGTTATTATAACAGATAGAAATGATTGCCAAAGCTATGAAAATAAAACCCAACTTGTAATAAGCCCAAGTAATCCTTTAACAAGTGAAATACAAGATGAAATGGGGGAAAAATAAAGCAAAACAGGGGGTATGGCAATTGAAAGAAAATTTGGCAGCTCACCAAAAATACATAGAAAGGATTTTTTTCCTGCTGCTTTTAAAAGAGCCCAGTGTCTGAGCTGCCCTCAGGTGTTTTCGGACAGTCTTTCATGTCATATGGCGTTTGAAGGTTTTGCCTTAGAGCAGACTGTATACATCAGTCTTAAAGTACAGGCGGTGTAGAAATCCATATTAGTCCCTCTCTCGACATGCCACATGTTTCAGCCCCATTCCACAGTCTCTCCCCTCATTAAATGCCACATGTAGGTCTGTAAAAAGCCTTAATTGATGACTACTGCTGCCGTGTTTGTAGGTCACGGATGCTGTAAAGCAGACATGACTTGTGTTATAAACTGAAGCCACTCTGTGTGTGTGTGTGTGTGCGCACACACTGATTCCCCGATTCCCCCTCTTCTCTCCGTCTATCCAAGCCTCTCTCCAGCTACTGTACCAGGTGCGCCAGGCGTAAATTTTGCCTTTGTGTGAAGCAGACCGGAAACACCTCTTGTTAAATCTGCTGTTATCTGATTCCTAGCTTGAGGACTGACCTGGGGGCAAGGTGGAGGCACAAATATAAACTCTCATCTCATTACCGACAGTAATATCATATATAAATATTATTTTTTGATAGAACAGCAAACTCAATGATAAAAATCCCCAGATATCTTTTGTAAAAGTTGCACAAAGTAATAAAAATAATTAATAATGAATCCCAACATCACCCAGGGCTGACAAAGTGCGCATTGTATGTTCTCTGCCTTGACTTTTTCCACCCTTCTTTGTGCTTCCATTTCTCTCACACATAATTGAAACTGACAAATGTGCCCATGGGAATTTAAGGTGGAATGAATTTCTTCTTTAGCATCTTAAGTGCTTTTCTTCAGTGTCCTTTTCAAGGCCTTTGCCCTTCTTCAAATCCAACATGTTTGTCCCTTTCTGTGACCCCCATCCGTCTCTGGATATTTTCACCAACCCTCTTCAGTCCTTTTTCAGCTCCCTCCTGCTTTCACTTTCTGATCTTCCCGTTTGTGTGAGTGTGTGTGTGTGTGTTCCAGTTTATATGAGCTGTTGACTGAAATCTCTCCGGTTGGTGGGAGGTGATGAAGAGGGACACACGCTACAAAGGTCACAGGTTAAGGATGGAGGAAGTCAGCATTTCTGGAAGAGAAGCATATGTCTCCTGTTCTGACTTAACGGCTTCTTCAACTCTAGAAATTGCTCTTTTTCAATACAAATAGTGTGTCAGTCCATAAATGCATGAAATCTGTGCACATTTCTGTCTGCTGCAGTGTGAGATATTGTTTGGGTGTGGAGAGTTGATGACAGGGCAGACACCACAGTTGTTCTTTTCTGACTCATTTGGATCTGCTTTATGCACACACAACACATAAACAAATGTATCGATACACAAAGAAACACAGATAGACACAAGCACACACACACACACACACACACACTGGATGGGCCTGTGTCCTGTCAGTGAATCTGTTTAGGAAAATCCAACCCTTAACTCACAATCCAACAATGAAACACCACCTCTGAGGCTACTGTGGGAACCTCAGATTGTGTGTGTGTGTGTGTGTGTGTGTGTGTGTGTGCGTCTGTTTTGCACATGCACGTAGTGTACGTATGCATATAGGTCTGCTATATCCATCAAATCATGTCAGCAAGTGTGAAAACATCGAGGGATTTGGTGAAACGGTGTCATAATAACAACAGGCCTTTTTCTTTAAACATGTTAGTGTTAACATTCTGAGTGTTATGCTACGTTGTCCTGCGTGTACTGAGATCATACCACAGTCTTTTATCATAACATTTCTCAGCACACTGACATCTGTAATCAAGCACGCCAGACTGGGGACCAACCTGTGTTTGTACAGTTGTTTAGCGGTTTGCCTTGCTCTCCCGTTGAATCCCACTGTTCCCTGGGTCTGTAATAAGCAAGCAGGACAGTCTCCCTGTCCTTGGGAATCCAGAAGAGGTATCTAGCAATTGCGGTGAAGTCATTCTCCTTGGGGAGTAGGATTGAATAATAAGCAGGCAAAAAGTGATGGAACAGCCACTCTGTGTGCTCTCCAAAGACTGCCTTGCATCACAATGCAGAATCGGGGGGTCCGTGGAGGTCTGTTTCCCCCCCAGATGGAGGCTGTGTAGGTGGACAGCTGTGCAGCAGTCACAACTGACCCACATCCCCCCTTTTCACTCCACAATCCAGCTAGAGAGCAGACCAGACTTCAATGAGACTCTGGCAATATGATTTAGAGCCTCCTGACAGTTCACAGGGATGGGATTCCCAGACTTTTTTTGCTACAGGTGACCCATGTTTTGAGGTTGGAAAATTCCTATGACCGTTATTGTTGCAAACACAGACACACTGCACATCTTTGGTTTCAGTCTTTGATTCTATGAGGGCAAAACGCTGCTGTCTGTGTGATTATTCTCAGTGGATTGTAAGTCTGAAACCTGCTGCTGAAAACCCCCCGCTTCATAATAAGTAGCTGAAATGGTTGTTTTATTAGAGCCAGATGGGTTCCAGTGTCATGCTATGGCATGACATTATGGCAGGGAAGGATTTTTCTATCTACAGTACATTATGTAATTTTCTCATCGTATTGTCACTTTAAGTACAAGGAATTTGCCATTGCGTCATTTGTGCTCTCTTGTTATGGTGACTTGTCACTGAGGCAACCATACAGTAAGTGCAATGATAGGAGGATAGCTGGATGTGGAGGATTAGTCCTCAGTCAGTGCTGTTAGGGCTGAATGTGTTTGGCTTTCTGACTTAGTTGCACATATGTATCCTTTAAATTCTTCAAATCCCTAGGTCCCACTGTTTTAAGATAGCCAGGTGGTCCAGATGAATTCAGCTTGAGTCTGCTGGCGCAGAATAAATGTATATACAGAGGGTGTTTCCCTGAAATGAAACATTCAAACTGAGAAGCAGTTTCTTCGTATCTCTGTCAGGCCTTGGTGTAAATGTGTGTCTGTTTTTGTGGGCTAGACTATACATTTTAATTGTCCATTTTCATACTCTATTTATGCAACTCAAGTGTGCATGGCAAGTCTCAGTTAAGAGTGGAAAGTCTCCTCGCATGTGAACATTGTTTTCTCAGTGAAATACCCTGGAATTTAAATCCCAACTTAACATTTCTTGTGTGAGAGGGCCGTCAACCACAAGTGGCCGGGCCTCTGTCCAGATTTTAGCAGCCCGTTCGCAATATCGCTGCACTTCCTCTATCTCCGTTGTTTGGCTTTGAAGATGACAGACAGACAGAATTGGGTCACGGCATCACAAATATTATAGGATCTTTGTTACTTTTATTGTCTGCTTTGCACATAACACCCATAATGTTAGATATTCTTTGTGTCAGCGACAGTTATGTTCTCTAAATCTAAATTAATCTAAATAAGAGTGTTTCCGGTAGTAGATTGATTATATTCTGTATTATTGAGTGGTAAAATACGTGTCAGGTATCGCTAGTTAGCATTGAATGTTTGGTCATACGCTTAGGCTTGTTAAGTTATTCTTTGATCATATATTATCTGATCTTAATCAGGAAACTTCTGTAACCTTCGACTATATTTTTGTTAGGCAAAGTTTAAAGTGATGCCTTTCCTGCAGACCTCATTTTACAAATCAAACCAAAGTTTTGAACGTTAGATTTAAAATTGTCAAGCAGCCATACTGTTGTGATGTCTGTAGCTGTGGAGCCAAGTGCAGACAGAGGCACAGGTATGCAAAATAGAAGGCTTTATTTAAGTCAAGGCACAGGGAAGGTAACAGACGGAAAACAGGCCGAGGACGGGAGACGCTGGCTGCTGGTCCGGGTGGAGGAAGAGGGAGGCAAGACATGACAGATGAATTGATGTAGGCAGACCGGATTAATCCTGGAAACAGGAGACACAATTAACCGTGGTATAAATCTCACTGGAGCTGAAACACACAAGCAGGCGTAATCACTGAAGTGCAGCGTAGAACGCAAACTACCATTGTAGCTGAAGTGACGATCTGGCGATGGGTGACTGAAGAGCCAGAGTAGATACACTGCAGGCTGATGAAGTTAATGGAAGGCAGGTGTACATAATTAGATCACAGCCAGGTGTGTCAGGAGAAGCCCATCACGTCACACCCACACAGGAGACACATGAGGGAAAACAACCAAAACCACAACACATACAAGAACTTTGGTTACACGAAATAATTTAAAACGGGCACAATTATAATTTGTATCAAAAACTGTCTGATCAGAGAATAAGTAAATAAGATCTGACCAGATGTTTGATGAACAGGCCTTCTTGCTCACTGACACGCTGACTTGCAATATTTGCTTATTTTGAGATTTTAGATTGGAACATAGTGGGGTTTTTTTTGTGTGGATTCTCCTTGTAAAATAAATAAATGGTTTATGTTCAAGGTAACGTGGGAAGCAGTGTGTGTATGAGCACTGTATGATCTGGCACGTGTTTTCAGGCATGTGTTTGTGTATTTTGTTGGACTAAGCAGAATATGTCCTTCTACGATGAAAACCACTCTCTCTCTCTCTGTTTGTCATTGTGGCGGAGGAGGCAGATGTTTCTCTCTCCCTCTGGATCTCCTTTCATCGTTTCCGTCCCAGTCTGTTTGTAGGTCTGGCTAATCGAACACAGAATCCCCCCAGAGACTCGAGAGATTCTCGTGTGATAGTAACTTTGGCTCGGGGGCCTGACGTGTCTGCCAGTTTAAATGTACTTACTTCATATTAGGAGAAAGGACTTTAACAGATGAACTGGCCTGTGCTTGGTTTTGTCATTGTCTTTCCTTTTGACTCCCTATTTAAACCTTAGAGAATGTATTCTTACTTTTTCCAATTTTAAAGGTTAATGACAGCTAAGATAAGGTAACTTTTCCATGAGCTGTAAGTCTTTGTGTTCAGAGGTGAGGTTTGGACTTTCTGATTAAGGGTTAGTATCTTAAAGGGGAACTCTTGGACAGTACTACTGAACATGTGAAAAAAGCTGTGTAAAGCCTTTTGTGTTTCCAGAGGGAGATTCACCAAATCTGATAGATTGTGTGATGTCACTTGAGTCAGCGTCGGTCGGAAAGTATGAAAGCTGGTGTTATGATACGCCATTTAACATCATTATTAGTTTTTGCTGAAATATTGATTTAACTTTAAATAAGTAGCTTCTGATTACATAAGCTAGCTCTTTCCTTTCCTAAGATCATTACTGCGTACAGTAGATCTCTTTGACCAGCTGCTGTCCCTCCATATAGTTACAGCAGCTTTCTGTTTTATGGTCATCTGGCCCGCTGACGGTCCACTTCCTCTCTAAATGAAGGGTACAGTGCAGCAGAGTTGACTCCGCAGCCATACGAAGTAAATAGATGGACCCAGACCGAGACTATTGCCTGCTGCGTAATTCAGACCAGTGTAGCGTCCAACCGCAATTAGTTTCAGTATGGGGTCTGACTTTTGGCTCAAGTCATGGAGCAGTCAGTGATACATTTTAAAGGAAATCCACACAGTTTTCACCATGTTCACCTTCCAGCTTTTCCTTTTTATTTTAAATTCGTGCCTGCTCATTCTTTCATCATTTATCATTTCCTGTTCATACCTCCCTCCTTCCTTTGTCCCGATTCCTGTAGCCAGAAGCCAGGTCTGGTCAACTATGTGTGCGGTTGTGTGCATTTGTGTATCTGTGTGACTAATGATCATGCGTCGCTCCGTGTAGATTTCTACCTGCCAGCACATACAACCTGCCAGGAATTGAAATTTAATATTTTGTCGATACAGTATTTCCACTGTTGCGCTCTGGGTGAATTATTATTCACATTAGAAATTAGTAGGCTTCCTGTAAACCTTAAATGAAACTGTAAAACAGAATCCTGAGGACAGAGGGAACACTTTTAGCTGCTGGTCCGTCTTATGTAAGATGCCTCCTCTGAGTTGAAAGGACACAGGATGGAGAAGTTGCGTCGCCTGCTTGTGTTGTCTGCACCAGAACAGGTACACCACATGATTTTTCTGTGTGTGTGTGTGTGTGTGTGTGTGTTTGATGTGGGTTACTGGGTGCATTTTTGTGCCAGCAGCCAGTGCCTGCTTTACGGCCGGTTAACCTCTCCTGGCTGACCTGCTGCTGGGTTTCAGCTGACGGGGAGGGAGGAAGAGTGAGGGTGGTGAGAGGCCAGGCTGGCATTGGCTCAGCAGTGGAAATTCACACCTGGCCTCTGGCTTAGCAGCAAGTAAATGAGTCGTGAAGACTATTAGTACTGTGGACTCTCTGTTGCACCTACCGTACGAAACAGCTTGTAATTGAAACTTGTTCAGTTGTCCAACTTGTTGAAGGTTTTTTGACACCGTTCACTTAAGTATAATGTCACGAACTGGAGACCTCCGAACTGATGCAGTGATATAAAGTGATATTATAATTTTTGTACTGAATATTGAATTTTTTTTTAATGTATTTAAAGAGTTGAAATGATGTGTGTGGGTGTGGATTGAGAACGTTTATGATTTTCTCATTTAGTGCTTAACACCAAATGAAACTGTCTAAGATGCTGTCTGAAACTCCCATTTTCTCTGTGGCCTGTTTTCATTTGGAAACTACTGTAGTCAATTCTATGGGTGTGTTCTTCCAATAAACGCAAACAACATTTGGATTTGCTTTAACAAACTATGACGTGAGTAACAGTGCGGCACCCAGGAAAAAAATGTCAACTGTAATCTGTTAACAAATTAACTTTATCCGATACTTATGTAATATAGTTCTGTCTTATTCGTATTGAGTGACACTCATTGACAAGCAATAGTTGTTTTTTAATAATATTTTAGTCATTGTTTTTTCAAAGAAAAATGGAAAAGTAGCCAAACATGACCGCATCAATATCAAAACCACAATGCACATAACACTAACAGAAAACAGAGCTACAGCATTAGTCAGTAATAATGCAATTCAATAGTCAATCAATCAATCGACAGAAAACCAATCTGCAACTACTTTGATGGTCGGTTAATCATAAAAGTCCTTTTTAAAACCAAAGATGCCAAATGTTCTGTGACTCCACACCCCACATATAAACACTCGTGAGTCTTCTCAGACTACTGTGAAAAACTCAGAGTATCAACTCAGTTGATCTACATACAAATTAGTTAGCCATGTGATTTTGTAGTCATTCCTGAGAGGGTGTTATAGACTTTGACTATGGGCATGACGGTAAAACAGTTGGTATGAATCATATGTACGTCATACGTACGTCGTCAAAGATGTAGTGGCTGTGATGTGTTTGTGCTGTTTGAAAAGTTTCCTTTTTAAAGTGGTCAGTTTGGATACACAGGAACAAAAAAAAACAAAAATAGCTTTGACTTTGAGGAGCAACTGATAAAGGTTTTTCCCTGCAAAGCGCACCAGTAACCGCTGTGAACTATGGGAATTACCCTCCGAGCAAATTGCTTGTGTGAAACTACCCGTGTAATAGTTGATAAGGGCTGTTGTCCCTGGTAATAACATAAGTCAAATAATCATAGTCTGAATTTTGGAGATAATTTAAAGCAGTTAAACTAAAAACATCAGAGACTTATGAGATAACTGCAAATCAGTGAATTGTACGCACATTATTGTGTATATTACATTACCAATCACACGTTTAATCAGGTAAGCTGTAATTTATGAACATTCCCATGTGAAAGTAACCTTTAAACCCTGACGAGCATGTGTGATGGATTCAGTCATTCATTTTCACTCCCCTGCAATGCAAGTGATGCCCCGAGACTGTTTTTGTGGAAGTTGATTGATGGTGAATGAAAGAATGTTGGAGGACCTTTATATGACCCCTGCTTCTTCTTCTTCATCGTTACATGTCCTCTGATCGGACTCAGGTGATGCTAATAGGAAACATACTGTATTATGTCTGTGTGTGTCTATGAGCGTGTGCAGGTGATCAAACGGGTTTTTCTGATGTAGCCCATGTGTGCTTACATGTGAACCATAACTGGTTTTAGATGCTCATGAGCCTTTCTTTGATTGCTGCATTTCTTTCAAAATAAAAATGTTCTGTTGCGTTTCGGTGCCAGGAAACACATTTTTCCTGCTTAGAATAATTAAGATGCTGAACTGAACTTGTCTTTTTTGCCTAGCCAGTGAGATCATTCTGTCATTTTTGCCACACTTTCCGCCACTACTTGTCCAGACATGAATATGATCAAAGTCTACTTATAAATTTGCAAAACTGTTTTTCAGTTTCAGTCACAAAGCTTTTTTTTAACTGTCTTGCAGTAATGAGGCAGTTTTTCATCTCAACTTAATTTCCTTTTATACATGTCTATCATCCAGTCTTTCCGTCCAGCTGTCTTTTTCTCTGTGCATGACATTACACACACTTATAGTGAGCAATTGTGGAATTTGTTTCTAACTACAGTATTTCTCCTCCCCTCTCCTCCTACCAGCATGTCCACCCGGCACCTATAAACCAGAGGGAACACCAGGAGGCCTGAGCACCTGCCTGCCATGCCCTGACCTGCAGCACACCTCCCAGCCAGGCAGCACCTCCCTCAGCGACTGCGTCTGCAAGCCGGGCTATCAGCCAACTGGCATGACCTGCCAAAGTAAGATGATGATAAGATGATGTTCATTAATCATCAGTTTCATGAACTGCTTTGTGCCCCCCCCCCCCGTTTATATTGGGCAGATGATGTTTGACAACCTGTAATTCTCTGCTTTCACGCTGTTATCATTTTTGTCAGGAACATTAACTTTCCACTCAGTCATAGAGTCAGTGTTTCCCACCAGCAAGCTTTTTTCTGTGTGTGTTACATTGTGTTTTCTTTTGAATGTCTTTTTGTGTTGGCTACAATATGAATTTAAGGATTTCACTTCTCTTCTCTTTTCTCAGTGGTATACTGCCCACCACTGTCTCCTCCAGAAAATGGCTTTTTTGTCCAAAATGTATGCAACAACCACTTCGATGCGGCCTGTGGCGTGCGATGCAATCCAGATTTTGACCTCCAAGGAACCAACATTAGACTGTGCCAGGCTGATGGCACCTGGTCAGGGACACCTGCCAGCTGCAGAGGTGAGGAGGAAGCAGGCCAGATGCATGACGATAAAATAAAACCATCACTGGTGGTGGTGTCCTTGGGTTCATTATCAGGCATCTTTTCATTGAACATAGTATATTGTCTCTCTAATGTCATAACTAACTGCCACTGGAAACATGAAAGCTGAGAATTTAGTAGTTCAAAGGTTACTCGATTCATGCCTTCACACTGCCTCTAATTTGATGCTGTATTAAGAGTAGAGCTGCAGCTGACAATTATTTTCATTCTTCATTAATCTTCCATATATTTCTGAATGAATTGATTCATTACTTACTTATTAAAATGACAGAAAACATTGAAAAATGGCCCTTACTATTTCCCAGTTTCCCAAAATGACATATTAAGGTTGTTTGTTTGGTCCAACCAACAGTCCAAAAGCAAAAGATATTCAGTTCACAATGGTATAACAAAAGGATGGACGTTTCAATTGCACCTACATTTCCCCAAAATGTAGAAGTTACACAAGTGATTTTGTTGCTTCTGATTTTCATATTACAGTATTTAGTATTATCTTGCATAATGCATACAGAATCTTACAATATGATGCTCCTGGCTATATAATGATTACATACAAACATACACACTTGACTGATTGATCCCAGCGGGTTCCTCCACACCACATGTGTCATATAATTCCTCATTAAACTACGGGATGTTCATCCAAGCCCTCAGAGCCTGCCGCCTCCCTTCTAATGTCTGAGGATTTCATAAACATTTATATAGCACTAAATCGACTTAACAAGATGAAGGAGTTGAACTGTTGTATTGATTCGCTGCGAGTCTCCTACAAGCCAGAGTGAGAGGGAGTCCACGTGTGTTGGCGTGTCAAGATTTCTTGCACGTGTATTGAGATCATATGTGTTTAGACTGAACAAGGAATCAACATTTATTGGGAGACTACTGCTTTCTGCCAGGCCAGATGCTGGGAGGAAGAAAGGTAGGGAGGATTCAGTTAAAGGACAGAGAGCAAGACAGTGAGAGAGTTCGTGGTGGAGAGACTGAAAGAAAGGAACGATGTAAGGAAAGGAAGGACACAAGATTTTACAGAAGGAAGCAAGTTCAAGAAAGGAAGAGGGAGTTGGAGAGGTCAAGAGATTAATGAGGAAAACCCCATTTTTAACAGAAAGACGGCAACAGTGTGACTCATAGAAATACCAAGACACTGAATATTCAAGGGCGTGTGTTGAAGATTTATAGTAGTGGCTTTGGGTTATATTTTCTGAGTGTGTGTGCATATGTCTGCTTGTATGTGTTACACTAAGTCTGCTCTTTGCCACATACTGTAGGACCTCCCAGCTAGTTAAGCCCTGAGGGAGGGGGTCTCCCCTGAACTGCCTGCCTGCCTGTCTACTGGTGGTGATGAGAAATAACACACTACTCACCCTTTTCTAGACCTCAGCATAACTCAGAACAGGCACACATGAGGATTTTTTTCTTTTATTTCATAGGGACTTTCACACTTTTGGTTAAACCATCGGCCCCAAGTTGTAGCTGAGGATGATAATTGTGCTGTACTTTCCTGCAGGTGATTTACTTCAGTCTCCTCTTTCTATACAGTTCCTGTTTTTAGCATGAAAAGCATATGGAAATCATATCAGTCATAACAAACTGAATGATTAATTATTGTTTATGTTAATTAATGATAATGAATTAATCTTGAGGAAGCATACATGTTATTCAAAACAGGTTATACATATTGTATTATTGAGGTTACTCAATAAACTCTAAATTAGCTAAATTAAACCATAAAAAGTACTAGAAAATGCTGTTTCAATGATTTTTCGTGCCTGTCTTTCATTCACTTCCAAACTCCCTGTTCTCCGAAAATGTTCAGAAGAAGAGGGTTTCCTCATGTGTCGCAGTTTTATAAAATATTTAATAGTGCTTGCAGCAATCAATAAATAAAAAGAGGTAAAAATCAAAACAACCACGCAAAACATGGATCCAGTGTTGTATAGCAATATATGTAACAGTCTTTGTGTTTTGCTGGATTGGATTGTCATGTCTATTTTTTTCAACAGTCCGCTCCTGCACACCCCTCTCTCAGCCCCAGCATGGCTTCCTGAGGTGCAGTGATGGCAGCGCCTCCTACAGGGTGGAGTGTCAGGTGGGCTGTGAGCGAGGCTACAGGCTAGAGGGAGACTCCAGACTCACCTGTCAGGCCAACTCCCAGTGGAGTGGACCCCAACCTCGGTGTGTGGGTAAGCCTTCATCACCTCCAACCACTATCTTATTCTGTGTGTTATCAGAAAATGTTGTCCTGATATTTTCTTTAGTCTTTCACTCTCCATCTGCCAACATAAAAGAAACTCCAACGCCATCAAGTTGTATATACTTGAAAAACACCATCTTCCTTCCTTTTTTGAAAAAGCACCATCTGTTTTGATGACTGCACTTGGAAAGTTGAAGAGGGAAAAAAAATCTGTTTTATGTTATCAATAATTTTGCAATCACAGTTTACTTTGGTGAAATATGTCTTATTTTTGGTTATAAATTATTAAATAGCTATACGAGGCTTTTAGAATATACTGTATATGCACTGTGTATGTGGCCATTTTGGCAAACCTAAAAGAAATATGCTTGGGTCACAGTTCATCCCAGTTTAACTTACTCTCCAAGGCACTTAATCTATCTCAACCACTAGTTTTTTCTTTTCATTTGTGATGTCTTCAACCAAAGCCATGTGGTTCCCTCATCTTTGGAGTTAAATTTCTTTATTGTGTTATTCAATTTGCATTACTTTCCACGATAAATGTTACAGCCCTGCGTTCAATCAAACACACACACAATAGATTTTTCCAGCAGTACATCTTTCTTATAGCCTGTAAGCTCATATTATATGTTTAGCTTAGTGATTCCTGTCTGGATAAACAAACAGCAAGATGATTTGTCAAACGAATGACTCGAAAATAACATGATATGGGTATTTCTATGTAAAAACGTGGTTTTACACACATATGTAAACACACACGAGAACATGCACTCACACATGCACAGTGGTTAAACATGGTGTGTATTTGCACTGAGCCACACTACACCATCCAGAGAAAGCTACATCTGCTTTCTCATAGCAAAACTACACTCACCACATATACACATGCACACAAAATTACCCACACACTTCAGAACTGATAGTTAAGTTAAAATAGTTACACACACTCATGCCTGCCACAGAGAGCACCCATATCAGGCACACCAACACACAAGAAAGGGACAGTGTGAGAGCCACAAACCTCCGGCCTTTACTGACTTACTTCCAACCAACCAGCTAGCTGCTCCATTTAAAAAAAAAAACAACCCGTCTGCTTCCGGAAAGCTGTTTAGCGATAACTACCATTTCTTTCCTGCGTGCTCTGACTGAGTTACAGCTTGTTTGTTTGTCCATCTCAGCGTTTACCCGCAGTCTGTCGCTGCCTCTTTAACACAGCTAAGAGGACTCTGTGGGCTGCCGTTGCAGCTGAGTGGTTTGTTTTAGTGTTTGTTTTCACTGTGGTGAAACGGGATCGCCTCGGCTGCCCTGAGAGGATGCAGGGATATTTTTTCATCTGATTGAAATCTCCCATGTTGAATCTCCCTCTCAGTGAATTTTCCCTTTATAGCTCCTACAGCTAAAGTCAATAAAACAGGAGTTAGAGAAAGAGAGAATGAGAATAATCTAACCAGCATCAAGGGAAAGCCACACTGGCCCAACAATGCATTAAAGGCCTCCAGTGTATGAGTCCTGTGATCAGTGTTTTCTTTGGTTGACTTCTGACCATATTTTTGTTGTTTTTGTGCCATGTTTTTGATAGACAGCCCCTGAAAATAGCTTTATTGTTAGCATTTATAGTGGAGCCAGCTGAAAGTAAGATTTTATCACATTTGGGTAAAACCACAGGAAACACGCTCATGATCTTGGAAGAGCCTGTTCTGTTCTGTCTTTTCTGCTCAGACCGGCCGTCTAATACTCAATAGATAGTTTTTTTTTCAGGAGCAAGCCTGATTTCATGAATGCTAGATTCAGCCAGGTCAGCTCAACGGAGAGTCATGAGATGTGGAATCCAGTTCAGCACTTTTTACAGGAACAAAATGAAGTGTATCAGATTCCAGATTAATCTCTTGTTTTCTCCCGCTCTTTCCTCAGAGGTGCGTTGTCCCCCCATCGTGACCATGAAGAACATCTTGCTGTCGCCCCCTGTCTGCGGGAAGAGGACAGTGTCGCCGGGCTCCGCTTGCCTGCTTACCTGTCGTCAGGGTTACAGTCTTCAGGGAAACAGGAAGGCGGTGTGCCTGGGCTCTGGGAACTGGACAGCTAATGTCTATAAAGCCTCCTGTATAGGTAACGTGTGTGTGTGTGTGTAAGTGAGAGAGTTTCCCTAAAGAGGAAATTCATCTTTTCAAGTCAAAGGTCATGGTCAGTTGTAAGGGCTGTAAACTGGCTGTACTTCTGCAAGGCAGAAGGAAAGATACTGAATATGTAGAGAAAGTATGATATAAAAAGAAAACATCAGGAAACTTGGAAGGAGACATTTTTCCATTCTCTATTGCATTTTTCTCCGCTTTGTGAATGGTGAGAATGGCACTATGTTTTGAAGCAGGCCTCGGGTCACTAACTCAAACCATACCATGTCCGAGCTCTGATGTCTCTCCCCGCCACTCCGATTGGGCTGGAGATCATTATAATAGACTGCAGCCCTGCAGATGCCTTGCAGGTGAAACAGGTGGTGCAGAGCGGCTCTGCCTGCCTCCCCTTGAATGTCTCCCAGTGAAAGTTTGCTAATGAAGGAACTGCTGTCGGTAAGGAGAGGAAGAGGTGCCATAAAGATGGAAACGAATGTATCAGTAGGGCAGAGAGAGGGGAGAATGAGTCATCTGTAGGTGTTTCATAGTCAGGTTGTTGAGAGAAGATGAGATTTTCTGATCCCGTCAGGCAAAATGTGCTGAAGGAAGGAGGAAGGGGTGACAAAAAGATATTAAAAAGAAAATATAGACGAGATAGAAGAAAGAAGGAGGGAGTGCTGCAAAAGGGGCGGCACATTTTGAGGAGATCAAGAAACAGAAAGTTATTACAGAGTTGAAATTGCTCTTTGTGAGCTTCTGGCTCCTTTCGCCTCTCACTTCATGTTGATGACACCCGAAGTGAAATATTCCTCCCTTGTTATGAGGATGAATGGAGCCGGTTGGAGCTAAGTGTGTTAGTGTTTAGCAGAGATGGATGCCTAAGCGGATCGGTCATCAGGTCCAGATGAGAACAGCTCTCATCTGGCACAACCACTGCCGATCGATGGGAGATTCAGCTCTTACTCATTTACTGCAGGCTCGAACTGAGTTGAACTGAACTGTGCTGGCTTCACATTACTACAACAAGCAGTATAGAGAATGAGAAAATGGAAGAAGCTATTTCATCAAAGGGTCATGGTGGCTACCCCATTGCTGTTTACTGTACCTGGCAGTAAAGACAGTAGATCAACATTTGGCATGAGGTTTGTTTTCATTTTAACCCTTTAATCCCAGCTCAAAAAAATCAATTATCTGCCTCTCAAAATAGATGGGTTGCCATTGTCTTATTTTAGAATTATTAGGATGTATGATGACTTACAAAAGCTCATTACGAAACAGTAATCCAACTAATGTCTGAAATCTAGCCGTGTTTTCGTAAAACTGAGTATGGGCTTACAATGGGCCTCATAACTGATATAATACAGCCTAATATTTTGTGCAAGTGCAACAACAATCATTTACTCAAAGTTGCTTTTTCTCAGTTTCTCTGTCAAACCATCCATACCTGACTGACATCATTTGGCAAGGGTCAACACCTAAAGTGTGAAGAGTTTATTAAAGCTTCATAGCCAGCGAATAACACCGGCAACTATTTCCCACATTTAAGAGAATGGAACACAATCACATTTTGATGCATACATGTTGACACAAAAACACCAGTTATAGCCAAACAACCTAACTTGTTAGGACCAGAGCTATTAATATGTTGATTGGTAGCGAGATAGACCAATTGGATTATGTAGAAGCGTCACTTAGACAGCAACCTGATGGCATTCTGCTGGGACTGACAGGGTTAAGCTCCAGATGGAGATCACGTGGAAAGGAGGACTTGTAAAACTCATTTTTACCCCCTTTATTGACTTGGATTTACCAGCACATCTTAAATTCAGAAATACACTGGAAATTGTGATTCAGATTTATGATTCAACAGTATTTGAATAACACGTTTGTGTAGCCTGTTTTACTGATTATAAAGACCAAAATACGGGTTGTGTCCAAGATGAAGCTTCCTTTTCCATGAGCCCAACTGTTTTGACAATGACATAAACCTAAAGTTTCACACATCATTTCACTTCTATCTCTATTAACCTGTGCTCTTCACCATTGTGGCCTGGTGTTGAGCTAATGGATGAAGAGAGATAAAGGACAGTTATACCACATACCGTGTAAATGTGAGGTCAGTGGGATTTTGGTCTTGTTGGAACAATGACAGTGATGCACTCTCTCTTTGATTCAGTAATGACTAATAATGAGTGTGTGATTAAGGAGGTCATGGTCAGATGACATCACTCATCTACTTCCTCAGTGATAATAAGGAGCAGACTGAGGTCTGTGTATACGGGATGGGATGGGGTGGACATCTGCAGTATTTGAATCTAACTGTACAGTATGTAAATTCCAATTAAATTTTCTGGATTTAGATAAAGATAAAGCATATTTTTGCTTCTTCTCTGTGTCTCTTCAGATGCTGAACCTCCATGGATCCAGTGCCCTGGGAACATTGTTGCAGAGACAGATGAGCGGCGTGGAACTGCCAACGTCAGCTGGAATGTCCCGACTGCCACCGACAACTCTAATGAAGAGGTTGGATACTTTACAAAACAGAGTGTACAGTAGAAGGGATGCAACTATAAATTATTTTCATTAAAGATTTTCATTCTTTAGAATTTTGTCTATAAATTGTTGTAAAATAGTAACAAATGCCTCTAAAGAGAATGTTTGGAATTTTTGATGATTAATTAGCTTTAACAGTTATCAAAGTGTTGCAGGTTAAATTACTTTTGACTAATTTTAGCCAACAAACACTTCTCAGTCTCCACGGAGACTACAAGATTTAGGTCAGTGGTTCCCAACCTCTGGGTTGGGGCACCTCCAGGGGTCCCAAGATTAATCTAATGGGTCATGTGATATTCATGATTGAAAAACAGGACAAAACATGTCTGTTGAAGAAAATGATTATTACCACTATTTTTTCGAGCTTTTCTTTAATTTCTGAAATTTTTCTTAAAAATTCTGGATACTTTTACCTCTTTTGGTCCATAAAAATCCTTAAATGAAATAGTACATAGTAAACAAAGGAACATAGGTACATAGTGCATAACAAAACAAAATAAATATTTTTAGCCCACCTTATATAACAGCATCTCTCATCATGACAGTAATTACATTAAGTCCAGTTTTGAGTCCGTTCTTTATATTTTACTGTCTGCCTCGCTTGCAGGTGGCCGTGCAGGTGAAGCCAGTGTACAACCCACCCCAGCTGTTCCCCATAGGAAAGGAAACCATCGCCTACATTGCGACCGACCGCTCTGGGAACCAGGCCAACTGCACCTTCACCGTCACTGTCGTCGGTGAGTTCATCCTTCTGGAGACTACATCAATGCAAACAATGTGTGCTGCATATGGCCTGCAGCCTGACTCTCATGGCTCATTTTAGTGAGAGAGGAAAAGCATAGACAAAGTGAATGATTTTCTTCACACTGTAGGCCTGTTGTGACAGATATGAAGACACAAACTCCATGTATAGAATTATAACATTTCAGACTTTGGCACACCCTGGTGGTTATTTCCCCCAGGTTATGATGTCTGTAGTTTGGAGAATTAATAGAGTAAAAGCAACATAAAATGACTTTAAAGACATCAAGACATCTCATCTGAATGAGACAAGGCGTCTCCCTAATAACAGTGATGTCAGCTTTTTGGCTTTCTATCTATTGTTTTGTCTCATTCTTCTCCCTGTTAATGCTGGCTCAAGTACACACAGCTGAGATGCTTTGTATACATATGAAATACATTTTAGATGACAGATGTAAACATTTCTTTTTTCATGCCAGTGCTAACAAATTCTAATTAACACGTTTAAATACAAGTCACATGTAGGTTGTTGATCCTGTACCACGCTAAACCACAATACCTACCCTGTCGTCCACATAAAAGCTGATTAAAAAGAGAAAGGCACACACATCTTGGCAATAAACAACATGTATTCAGTCTTAAAAGTCATTGGCTTCAGCCCAGGGAAACCATGTCTTCAGAGAACTTGAGCTGAAGGTGACAGCGAACAATCTGAGATTGTATGTGCAGCTTGGTACAAAATTAATCAGCTACAGTGTGAATGTGGAAAAGAGTCAACATTTTACATTTTAACATAATTAGCTGACATACTTGCACGGCACAACTTAAAGTCAGTTTTCAGCTTATGGACTCACTCGCCTTTGTGAGGTTCAACCCAGTGGCCTCTCAGTTACAGGACAGCCTCTCTGTCCATCTGTGCAGAGCCTACGGCCTGGTTTGTTACTCCATCCGCCTGCCTCTGTGCTGCAGCTTATTTCGGTTATTTGGTGTAAAACAGTGATTTAATTGAGGAGTCCGTCCACCCACAGCAGATGCCAAACAGGGTTACTGTAAAGAGCGAAAAACAGGGGTGTCCCATGTCAACCGCTCGATAATCACAGTAGTCAGGGGCACAAACCTCAAGTATGGTAGCCGTGAACATTTCCATATGTTATTATAGTGGTGGAACGTTGTGGTTTTTTATTAGAGACATATGTTTAGCTTGTGCCCTCTGAGACTCTGTACTGCTGCGTCGAAAAAGTCAAATCACCACGTAGCACTCTGCTCCCAACGGTGTTTCTCTACTGTTTCTATTATCTTTTCCAGTCTTGGGAGCAATTGTCCATTAAAACTAACTGCTGTTGATATGTTGAAATGTGCACAAATGTGCTGTTTTTATTTAGTCTTCTCAATCTGGTCATCAGGCATTACACCTGCCGTTGACAACCTTATATCCCTTTCTAGATACCGAGCCCCCAGTGATTGACAGGTGCAGGTCGCCGCCCACCGCCCAGGCTACAGACACAGAGACGGCGGTTGTTTGGGAGGTGCCACAGTTTTCCGACAACTCAGGTATGTCTGGTCGCCGTCCTTAGACGGTTTATTCTTTTGCTCCACTGTTCCACTCCGCTCCACCCTCTTCCTCCACTGGTGATGGTTAAACAGGATCCTTTCCGTTGGGTGACTGGAAAAAGGGGATCAGGAGAGGACTTTATGTGTGTGTGAATAATGGTGAGAGACACTGGACATATGGTCCAGTGATGAGAGGATGGATTGTAATTGTGTGCATGAATGCCTCATTTGTGTGTCTGCGTTTAAGAAAGCAATAGAGAGAGAATACGACTTGTGGACAGATGAAGTTGTTACAGTGTCTGTTAATGTTATTAATGTTAAAACAGATGGCGGCAGCAGAGAGAAGCAGGTGTTTTTGCTATAAAAATATGCTCTTGTGAGAGTTTGCACTCATTCCATGCATTTTTCACACAGTCATTTGTATAATTGCAAGAGCACACACAGTACTTGACTCATACGAGACTTAAATGTTTTTGAATTGCATCATATTTCATTAGATAATTGAATGTTAATGTATATGTAAAATCATTATTTTTAAAGTGAGTAGTAACTACAGCTGTCAGATAAATCGGCCATTTTATATTTACACATAACTGTATTTATACTACTACTACTACTACTGAATTTATCTACGGTTTGAACCAGTTAAAGTGTTAGTAAATGAACATGATGATTTAGTAATTATTTTATTGTAGCTCTATCTCTAAAAAGAAAAAAATCTGGACCACGTAACAATCTTTTTTATCCAGTGCACCTTGAGCTCAGTGAAAAAACTGGCGCTCATTTTCTTGTTCAAGGGCAGTTCAGGAGGTCACAAAGCACATAATGGCTGTTTGGTGAGGATTTAATATGCAAGCCATTAGTCTCTCTTTTCAGCCTAGGCCACCCTGCTATACTGACTACGTTGATGTGTAGCAATTCAGGCCAATCCTGCTATAAAGGAGTGCATCAAGGCCACTCTGCCAAACAGACTAAATAACGTACAGCTGGCTGGCTCTCTCCTGGCGCTCTAGCTGTACCCAAACAGCCGTGGTGGTGACAGACAACAAACCAGACTTCTCCAGGGTTCTAGACCAGAGCCAGGCCCATGCAATTCACTGGCTCTGGCTCCACACACACACACACACACACACACACACACACACACACACACACACATAAATAAGATTAACACAGCTCAGATATGTGTTTCTGTGCGTACAGAAACGTAGGCAGGCATAGGCGCGCACACAAACACAGGCCTCAAACTTAACGTCTCACTCCTGAGACTCAGTATGCTCATTCTGCACCTGCCTGCAGAGGTGCCCCCCATCAAACACACACTCGCCTCACACACACACACACACACACACACACACACACACACACACACACTGTAATAACAGGCTGCTGCGGCCGCTTTGGGCCACACGACGTCAGCCTAGCGCTGCTTCGACGTCAGTGTTTTGTTTTTCCAGGCCCACACCCTGATGCCAGCGCTATATATAGTCGTGACTCGGAGGACACACGCATAAACACTCGTACATACACGCATACGCAAGCTATATATAAGGGGAGACTCCAGTAGGCCAGACATGTGTCAGCCCTGTTCAAATGACGTTTCTACCCTTAATGGAGAAAGTGGATTGGAGTGAAGTGAAAGGTCAATCACTCAGTTTTCCCACCTTCTCCTTTTTGTTTTTTTTAATCTTGTCTGCGTCTCTCACACTTAGTACAGTAATAGCAATATCCAGAAGATTTCAGGCATGCAAACACACGCACCTCTCATCACAGCTGCCTCTCACACTCTCCTCACATTCAGTTTGATTTTGAGCCAACCAGACTATAAGAATTTTCCCTCTCCAGTCCCAAGAGCTGTAT
Organism: Gadopsis marmoratus; assembly: GCA_036023855.1. Lineage (NCBI taxonomy): Eukaryota > Metazoa > Chordata > Actinopteri > Centrarchiformes > Percichthyidae > Gadopsis > Gadopsis marmoratus. The sequence continues at coordinate 21,812 of JAVQJF010009527.1, read as the reverse complement.
TTTTCTGCTGCCATGTGATGCCCAGACACACCATTCCCATGTCAACATATCGTTGTTTAACATAACTTCTATGGTTTACTAAGAGTGACTCATTTAGTCCTGGAAAATGGAGTACGGTCAGGTCTGCCCTCTGCAGGATAACTGGAGTAACACGTTTGACTCAAAAAAGGTTTTCAACTTAGAAAAATAATGTTTTTAAATATATACAATATTTTGAGTGTTCCTCATTCTTTTATGGCTATTTGTCAACTATTTTACTGTGGAGAGTTGTCTGATACACTTTTGCTAGACATTCATGACAATATCAATGTCTAGCGTTAGAATATTTGTATATTAGTATATGATCTAGTATATGCTAAAGAATATTATATGATTAGTTAGCAAAAATGCATCAGTGGAAACGTTTCTCTCAATTCCCAGAAAGCAGACTGTTCTCTGATGAACATAACAATAGGACATAAAATACATAAAATGTTCTGTATACTGTAAGTGTTGCCTTGAATTACATTTATTATGAGGTTGTTTTACAGGCACAACGCAATTAATAAGTGTTTGCACTGTATGTCAATAACTACCTCTTTTTTAATGTGTGTGTCTCTTTCAGGTGGTCGCCTCACAATGACCAGTAGCCATAGTCCAGGCTCTCAGTTCCCAGTAGGAGAGACTCTGGTCCAGTTCACAGCTACTGATGCAGGAGGAAACAGCCGCACCTGCAACCTCACCATCACTGTGCAAGGTACACAGCTGACGGACACATCATGGCTTTTTAAATAGTTTTATTGAGCCCATAAATGTGCAAATATTGATTGTGTAATCTCAAAAATATATATAAAACTATGGGTTTTATAAAAGGGTCAGTATGAAAAGGCATTGGCAGTATTTGCATAGTAGAATTTCTTATGGTGTGTTTATGGTGGTTATCAAATATTGTGCTCCAACATGACCTGACCATGGAAGTATTATTATGCTATGTGTGTGCTCAGGGACGACCTGTGACCAGCCATATGTCCCAGTGAATGGAGAGTTCATCTGCTCAGAAGAAGAGGAGGGCGTTAACTGTACTCTTCATTGTAAAGACGGCTACAGCTTCACTCAGGACGCAGCGCACAGCTACTTCTGTGCCTACAACGGCATGTGGGAGCCGCCCTACTCTCCTGACAGACCCGACTGCTCAGGTAAGCACACCAGATATTCTGTTAAGTACCTAGGTTTTGGCTACTTTAATGATAAAACACATTCCAACATGCATGTGCAGCAAACTAAAGCACTGTGCTGTATAAAACCCTTTTTTTTCTTTCCTAGTGAACCGTGTAGCAAACAACGGTTTCAAGCCCTTCGAGATGCTGTTTAAAGCATCTCGCTGTGACGATGTGGACCTGGTCAAATCATTTGCTGGGGAGTTCAACACCAAATTAGGAGGCATGGTGAGGACTTGTTTATATACAGACTGATTTGCTATAAGTCAACTCTCAAACACATGTTGCTTTTTTCTTCTCCACAGCTCCCCAACATTTGTAGCAGCGATGACGTCACCTGCAAACTGGAGGTGATGTCACAGGGTCACTGTCTAGAGTACAACTACGACTATGAGAATGGATTTTCTATTGGTAGGACTTACATGCACAAAATACACCCTCACTAACATCCCACCTATATTTTAGTGAAAGCATCTTATTAGCTCATTATGCTTCCCCCACCTCCTCCTCTCTGTCTATTTATCAGTACCAGGGGGGTGGGGCAACAGCTGGAGTCCTCAGGGTGCCCAAGACTACGCTTACTTTGAGTCAGGCTTTGCCACAGGCACCCGGCAGCTCGCCAGACAGCAGCAAGACAGCAGCATGCAATCCCACCACCGCACTAAGAGGCACCGAAAAATCACAGGACCCACCAGAGACCAGAAGATCCAGATCTTTTTCAACATCTCAGGTATATTGAGTGTGATTTGCTTTATGTTTATTTACCTTTGCAGTGATGGGAATATATGTATTATACCATATTATGTGTTTTAAAATATATATATATGTGTTTTTTATATTTAATACCATCAGTTGTTATATAGCAGTCCATTAAACTTTGTTCATTCTCCCAGCAAGCATCCCTCTGCCCCTGTCGAGGAACGACTCAATAGAGGTGGCCAATCAGAAGAGACTCCTACGGACCCTGGAGCAACTGACCAATCGTCTGAAGCGAACACTGGCCAAGCAGCCACTGTCCAGTTTCCACGTGTCCTCAGAGATGATTGTAGCTGACCCCAAATCTCTGGAGAGCAAGAAGCCCTCTCTGTTCTGCAGACCAGGCTCAATGCTCAAAGGCAGGATGTGTGGTGAGTGGGAGAGGATTGAATGGGGAGTACTCCCACCTAAACTCATTTAATCACCCTTTTATTTGTTGAATAGGGTTTACTTACCAGTATAACAACATAAAATACATGTATGGGTGGGATTTTAAGAAAAACTAATACTACTATGAAAGTTGTGTGCTTGTGTGTGCTGTTGCAGTCCAATGTCCAGTGGGAACCTACTTCTCTCTGGAACATAATGAGTGTGAGAGCTGCTGGCTGGGCTCCTTCCAGGACCAGGAGGGTGAGCTGGAGTGTAAGTCCTGCCCTGAGGGAACCTCCACAGCCTACCTGCACTCCCGCAGCGTCGCTGAGTGCAAAGGTAAGATGCATTCACACAGTCAGACCTCAGCCTTACTGAAGGACATGCAGCATTTGCAAATAACTTAGCTGGTATTGAGGTAAATGATTCACAAGTAGTTCTTAATTATCCTATATTCTCAGATGTAAATGACTAAATTCACTGTTTGTTAACTGTAGAACTGATGTTGTTTTGGTGTTCTTTCTGCATCTGACTATTGCTCATCATGTGGTGATTTGCATGTGTTTGCAGGGCAGTGTAAGCCTGGTAGTCACTCTCTGAATGGGTTGGAGATCTGCGAGTCATGCCCGCTGGGTCACTTCCAGGCTGGTTTTGGCGCCAGGGAGTGCCTCGTCTGTCCTGACGAAACCTCGACTGTCACCAGAGGAGCAGTGGATGAGACAGAGTGTGGAGGTGATAGAGTTTGACAGTGTGGAGTGCACTCCCTTAATGTCCTATCAACTTGCTTATTTTAACTTTGAAAAGCCTTAATCATTATGAAGTTATTCAAAATGCTGCTAGGGAACAAAAACAAATATAATTCCAGCCTGCAAGCAAAAATGTGTCTGTCAGAAATTGATATTCATGTGCAATTATATCAGACATTCCTACTTGGAAATTTCATATGATTTCCCTTTAAAGTTTGATGATAAATCTGGAACCTGTGAAAAACATTGCTACCTCAGTTTCCTAGTTAAACAATACAACATACAAAAGTAACCTAGAACCTTTGAAAATGTTAACGCTGGACTTTTCAACCAACAATTTCCACTTTTTAAAAACATTTTTGGGTGATTCACCTGCCCCTTTGATATTTCTAAACTTCTCCTCTCTTCTGGTCTCCACTCCTGCAGTCCCCTGTTCAGCAGGTCATTTCTCCCGTACCGGTCTGGTTCCATGTTACCCATGTCCTAGAGATTACTACCAGCCTGAACATGGCCGCTCCTACTGCCTTTCCTGTCCCTTCTATGGTACCACCACCGTTACCGGGGCAACCACCATACAGCACTGCTCCAGTAAGTGTCCCTGATCAGAACAAACCCAACAAATCCTTTTCAGGTCAGATCCACACAAATATAAACACAAGTCCTCCATTTGATGTCTAGAATCTAGAGGATCTTTGTATTTGTATTTGAATTGGTTTCAAAATTAAATCTCTGATCACACCTGACTGTCAAACTGTCCTGTAGCATGGTCAGACAAAAAAAACATGTTTAGATTACATGTACTGTACTTTATTTTTCAGTTATTTTTCTGCATTAGGCGAGCCTGCATAAAAAGTGATTGTGACCAAGAATATCTTGGTTCACAATATGGTTCAGATTATTACTGAATAAAACAGTATTAAACCATTCTTTAATGACTAAAAAGCTTCACTGTGTCCTGTTTAACACAATGAAATTAAAGCTGGGAAAAAACGTTGACCGTGTTCAGAATTATACATATGCAGCTTTAATAGAACAAAAAAATCACAATATTCAGACATATAAATCCAGAAATATAATAACTTTGTGCAAAGTGTCAAAATAAAGTTACAGTTCACCAGTTGTACAGGCTTCCTCCTAATGTTGCCATGATAAATACAATTCCTATAAAAGCTATTGTTCCTCCTGAGAAAGTTCCACTCAAACAAAGTAGATTTAATCTGGCTTTTTAGACACTGATCACCTGACAACGACCCTTTAATGTGAGAGTGAAGACTCAACAAAGTGATCTAAACTAATTACAAATATTAAGTATGAAATACCTATTGGCATAAGTAAATGCAGCCTTTTTCATGTCCACCCACAAATTCTCAATTGGATTGAGATCTGGCTAAATATTGTCACTGTATGCATTGTACTTCCTGGTATGTTGCAGTGCTGTAGGAAGCACTCCTCTGGTAGGTTTGTTTATTGTTAAAATTAAAACTACATTATCACAGATTGTTCCACCCCTAGCTCCAGTTTTAAAAGGGCAGATTTTCACACAGCATATTTCTATTGTAACATTTTTGTGCTGTGTTGAGTTGCCATGTAAAATGACTTATGTTAAATTTCGACTGGACGTGCCAAGTTATGTCAGTAGAGAGTAAACTATATGGAACTGTTTTGTGTCAGCCACTCTGTGTGACAGCATTTCTGCAGTTTCAAAACTTGCCATCGTCACTCCAGTTGTGCAGTGTCTGACCTGTGTTGTGACAGCTCAGTCCGATTGGAAAAGGATTTACTTCATGATATGGATATGGAAATAATATGACTTTTATTAATCTGCTGCAGAATGGAAATGAATAATACTGCATGCCTTTAGTGTGGGAACGAACAGTGGTCAGGAGATGCTGCCAGTTTTCAATAAGAATACAGGCTTTTGTTCAGACAGATCACAACCGTCTGCTAGTCTGGTGGCATGGGGAAAGATCCTTGCTATGTTTTTCCGAATTGTCTTTGCTTACATTGCCTGCTTTTTCTCTGGGTGTCATTGGCAGGTTTTGGCTCCAGTTTTCTTCCCAAAGAGGAGAGTGTAACTGCAGCTCCAGAGGTGGAGGTCATTGAGGACTACCAAGCAAGCAGTCAGGTTAGTCTTTGTCTTGTCTAAATGTAGGTTATATTTGACATGTTTAAAAGTTTACATTTTACCATCATTATAGGTCTCAAATGTCCAAAATCCAACATAGGGAACCTCTATTACATATGTTATAAATTCAGCAAGGCAAAATGTCTACAACTATCCCAGTGGTGATGATAGCAGTACCTCTTACTACTATACTACATTTCTTCTGTTTTATTGTTGATTGAATTTCTAATTCATTTACATTGATACTACATACAAAAATATTTTTCTACCTTTTTATTTTTTATTTATTTGAGTGTTGAAATGCATTGAAATGAGTAGACAGTTAATATAAAACTTATTTTCCTACAAGAGGATGAATTTGTGGCATCATCTGTCCAGCTAAACCTTTAAAATTTAAATATTCTGCATTCCCATTATGTAATACAACATCATCATTGAAAGAAAAAATGTATTGGACAGACGTGACAATAAAAACCGTAACTTAATGTTTGAATTTAACTTTAAGAGCAGAGCATCCAACTGAAGGACTCACTGGACAAAGTTTGAAGCAGTATTTCCAATGAGTGTTTTGCTGTCTGTGAGGCCGATTGATGTGATTGGCTGTTCCTGCAGGTTTTCCATGAGTGCTTCCTGAATCCCTGTCAGAATAAGGGGACATGTGAGGAAGTTGGTGCGGGATACGTCTGCACCTGCATGCCTGGGTTCACAGGTAAACCACCAGTCAGAGATTCAACTGGTGTGGTGTTTATTAACATAATTAACATACATGTATTAACGACTTTAATAAGGAAGGGGGAATAAGATGATTATTAGTGGTTTGTGTGTTGTATTTCCTGTCATTGCTAACTGTAACTCTCGTCTCAGTGTTGGCATTTGTGGCAACGCATAGTCATCTGAACCACAGTTGTGTTGTATGTGACTTTGTTATGACAAGTATTTGAAACAACCTCTGATATTTCTCTCTCAGGTGCGAAGTGTGAGATTGACATAGACGAGTGTGACTCTGCTCCATGCCAGAATGGAGGCCTGTGTAAGGACGGCATGGAAGACTTCCAGTGTCAGTGCAAGTCAGGATTTCTAGGTAAGGGACCATTGAGGGAATAAAGTCTTAGTTGATATACACAAATTTTCTCAAAGTCTTAAAAAACAAAGGTCAACTTCATTCATTATTTCAAGGTCTTGAAAGGTTTTGGGATCTGACTTAAGAGGCCATTGATTACACATTTCTGCAGCTGTAAAAGACGATGTTATTTGATATTACCTTAATAATCTTAAACCAGACATGTTTCCTTGCCTCCATCATGTCACTGGCAGGATGATCACTGCAGGATCTGAAATAGTTTCAGTAGCTCAAAGATGACTTTGTTTCAATAATGGGAATGCCCATAATCACATACTGTACTGTATCTCACCTTTGTGCTGATTATCTGTCTCTGTTTGACTCTAAACATTTGCCCCCATTTGTCTCAGGATCTCTGTGTGAGGCCGAGGTGAACGAGTGTCTCTCCTCCCCCTGTCTGAATGAGGGTGTGTGTGTGGACGAGGTCAATAAGTTCACCTGCAGTTGTGCTGGTGGCTTCACAGGTTAGATAACAGGACCGGGTTACATTTTCACTCTAGACATCAGTTTGACAGTGGATTTTCTCATCGGACTGTCTGGCCAACAGTCAAACTTATTGCATAACACCAGATAATTATTTATGTATATTATTGGTTTGAACCCGCAGAGCTTGTGGAGCCTCTTACTTCATTCTATAAATAATCTACTATTACTGCATACACTGTATATAGAGTAAATACAGAGTTCGTACAAAGTCTTGAATGTTTATAGAAAAATAATCTGGTGTCATCTACACATCTACAATCACAAATGTTATATGTGTATATATATATGTACATACACACACATAATTATGCCATAAACGGCTGCCCTTGTTATAGAAAAAGGCTAAATACCTATGTTTTTATTTAATTCTTGTCTTTTCACATTTCTGCAGGATCTCGTTGTGAGCTGGAAATAAACGAGTGCCTTTCCAACCCCTGTCTGCACGGAGGTGTGTGTGAGGACCTGATGGGTGGCTACGCTTGTAATTGTGCCATTGGGTTCTCAGGGGATCGCTGTGAGGTCAACATTGATGAATGTTACAGCGCCCCCTGTCTGAATGGAGGCTCATGTCTGGATGCTGTTAACAATTTCAGGTAATAAAGATTCTGATGGGAAGAAGCAGCTCCCAATTATTCCTCTTAACATGTGTCATGGTGTAATGTTATTAATGTTAATTATAGTATACATGATCTACAGCTTAAAATGTGTGACACTGATTTCTGATGCGTCTATGTGCTGTGTGTTTCACATTCACACATAATGTTAAATATTAGGACATTTCAAACGTAACTTTTCCTAATGCACTGTGCTCAGAGAACCTTAAAGATTTTACTAAAATTATTAGTTCACTGAGGCAGAAGACATTTTCTTAAATCGTTTTCTGTCTCCATTCTCTAGAGTTGTACTGTGTGATGTATTTAGTAAGTATTTTCAGCTAATGTGAAATAGGAAGAGTATGAATTAGAAAAATGTTAATTTGTTGTCTGATACTGTGCTTGCTTAATTTATTGAATACATCAAATACATCTACAGATACAGTACAGTATATCAACCTTGACAGTTCCGTTGAATACATTGAATGTGGCCCATTGTTGTTATGTTGTAGTGTGTACCTGTAGCTGGTATTTATTGTGCCGTGTCGTCCTTCCTTCTCTCAGGTGTCAGTGTATGGACGGCTACCGTGGCCGCCTGTGTGAGGTGGACGTGGACGAGTGCGACCCTAACCCCTGTGTGAACGGGGCCAGCTGCCTGGACGGCCTGGGGTCCTACACCTGCCGCTGCCTCCCTGGGTTCAACGGAACCAGGTGTGAGACAGGTACTATAGGACAGATGACACATCACCATGGCAACTGTAGAGGAGGAAAAGAGAGATAACTGGTTGTAATCTTTTAAAAATTTCTTTACAAAATGTGTCACCGCTTTGCAACCACTGATCTAGGAAATTCATGCAAAGTGTTACAAAACACTTGCGTGTATTTTTGTACTGTAAATCATAATTGATTAAAGAAGGACAAGAACAGTCATGTAGAAGATAAATCAGTAACAGCAATAATTTAATTTAAAGAAATTGTTTTATTCACTTTGTAAACGTAATTTTTTTCTGTCCTTTCAGAGATGTCCTCTGCCTTCAACCTGGACTTTGAGGTGTCTGGTATCCATGGTTACGTAATGATGGATGGAGTGATGCCAGCGCTGACAGAGATCACCTGCACCTTTTGGATGAAGTCATCAGACACCACCAATTATGGCACACCTGTCTCCTACGCCGTGGAGGGCAGTGACAATGCTTTCCTTCTCATAGACTACAATGGGTCAGTGATAAACTAAGAGTTAAGAGAATATAAATTCTCATACATATTTAACAGAGTGTATTCAACTTCTTATGTTTAGAGTATCTCTCCTAATGCTTTCTTGCTTGTGTATTAAATCCTCTCTGACCCTTTCCCCTTCTTCCCGTGTTCTGCCTCCCTACAGGTGGGTGCTGTATGTGAATGGAAAGGAGCGGATAACTGACTGTGCTGCAGTGAATACAGGTCTATGGTACCACATTGGGGTGTCCTGGAGGAGCTGGGATGGTGACTGGAGAATCTACATCAATGGGAAGGCCTCAGATGGAGGCAAAGGCCTGTCAGTTGGCACCACTATCCCAGGTGTAGTGCTATCCTCGACCTGGTCATTCTGCATTAACAAATGTTTTCCATATACAGTAATAATGAGCTTAATCACTTGAGTAAATCAGCGTTGGATGCCTTTGTTTCTGAACACACTTACCCAGTAGAGAAGGAGAATAATTTCTCAGCGAGTTGTGGTTAACCTCTTACCTTTAAACATGTGTCCTATAGGTGGTGGGGCACTGGTATTAGGTCAGGACCAGGATCAGAGGGGCGAGGGCTTCAACCCTGTCGAATCCTTTGTCGGCTCCATCAGCCAGCTGAACATCTGGGATCGTGTTCTCACACCTCAACAGGTAAATGTAGTGATTGGTGATTCTGTTAACATAAGACAGGAATATTTATGTGAATATGATTTTTTAATAAGTTGTACCAACTGATCCTCCTCTCCGCTATACTGTAGATCAAGGTCCTTTCCAGCAGCTGTCCAGCCTCCCATGTGACCCACAGAGGGAATGTCCTCGCCTGGCCAGACTTCCTCAATGGGGTGGTGGGCCGAGTCAAAGTAAACCTCAACAGCATTTTCTGTGCTGGTAAGAGGCGCTGCACCAAATATCAACCATATATTACCTTGAATGGTGAACCTAAAATACATTTCTGTATTGATTAGGAGAATACTTTACTCTACAGTATGCTGCCCTTAGACTTTCTATTTGCAGCCTATAACAGCAACAGTTTGTCTCTTTAAACCTGCCCTCTGTCTCCAACACTGAAAAACATTCCTGGTCTCTCCAGACTGCCCAAAGCTGGAGAACGCAGTGCCCCACCTGCACGTCTCCACTGTGGAGGTGAGCCCCGGGGCCCAGGTCCAGCTGTCCTGTGATCCCGGCTTCTACCTGTTGGGGGAGCCGGTGCTACAGTGCCAAAATAAAGGATTGTGGAGCCATCCTCTGCCCAGCTGTGAACGTAAGGCAGAGACACAAACGTCTCTCTGATTTGTAATTTAAATGACTCATATCTTATCACATGTTTTTCCAACTGTCTTGGGTATCATGATTTGAAATCATCCAGCTATTTATCAAACACATCAGTGGAAAACACTTAATCTTTATGACTAAGAATTAAAAAGAAAAATAATTCAAAGCAGTCTCCATATATTCCTCCTGCAGCAGATATATGGTATTACCGTACTATACATTTATATCTATAGGTAGAGAGCTTGTAGGAGTGAGATCCTGGATAATATTTCTCTGTTCTCTGTGTGTGTTACAGGAGTGTCCTGTGGGCCTCCTCGTCCTCTGGAGAACGGTTTGTTTCAGGGGACGGACTTCCATGCTGCAAGCTCTGTGGTCTATCAGTGTAACGCTGGCTTTTACCTGCTGGGAGACACCAAGGTGCACTGCACCAACAGTGGCAAGTGGGGAGGAAATCCACCAGCCTGCCTGGGTACTTCTTTTTCTACTTTTTATTTTTATTGTTAATCAGTGATATATGGGAAAGATAAATGCTGTTTGGACGATTGAAAAGTGACAAAATATCTGCGTTATGTACTTGTGTGTATATGTCTGTGTGTGAGTTCAGATGTGGATGAGTGTGCTCTAGGATCTGACTGTGACAAACATGCTAGTTGTCAGAACACAGAGGGCTCCTACACCTGCACCTGTATTTACCCGTATAGTGGAGACGGAAAAAACTGCACAGGTAACGAGATGCAGGTCCACAAGCGTTCATGTTTGAGAACGTGCTGTTAAAGACACTTTGTGAACCATATAATTTGTCCTTATATAAACCTTTTCGTTATGTGTTTGTGTTCCCACCAGAGCCAGTGAAGTGTGAGAACCCCGGGTCTCCAGAGTTTGGTCACAGAGACGGCAGCAACTTTCTGATGGGCAGTGAGGTTGTCTTTGGCTGCCAGGATGGCTATGAGCTGATCGGTTTGTCTCGCCTCCGCTGCCTGGAGACAGGAAGCTGGGATGATCCAGTCCCATACTGCAGAGGTGAGGGGTTGAGTGGTCATGTCATTCCATTGCAGTGCAGCAGCTGTACTACATATTCCTTCCTTCAGGCATTTCAAGTGATTCTTCTACTACTTTTGAACTGAAAGTTAAAAAATGTGTCACTATAGTTAGGTTCCATGCATGGCCATTCTAAATGAGTTTGTAGCAATGGGGATGGAGCCAAATGGCAATAAGTTGTTGAGTTTCAGATTCTGTCTGCATTTATCACCATTAGCTTTTTTTTTTAAATCTCTGATTATAAGCTAACATAAAATGTTACATTTTAAAGAACAACCTATCTAACCTGGTTGAACAGCTTCCTGTTTGCCTTTTCAAACCAACTTTATTTCCATAAGCTCCTACCACAAGAGAGAACCATTGCTCTTCTTTGAGAAAATGAAAGGAAAAGTATGTTTATCGAGAGTGTAACAAGGATATAGCTGGGGATATAGATATATATATTTGATTCCACTAAATATTGTATATGTATCCAAGCCCTAATATAGCTTATTCCTTTGTGCCATAGTCAATTTAGTCCTCTTTGAATAATATTTGCTAAAGAAAATACACTGCCCAGCTGTTTTAGGAAAATACTTTTAAAAATAAAACTTGTGACCTATTTCAAAGATTTGTCCTAATAGTAGACAAACAGGGTTTTGCTTACAATCTTCCACTACACAGAGAAGCAGTTTCATAATGGCTTCATATACAGTATATAAGGTAACATGAATATCATAGGTTGATGTCAGGCTAACATGAAACATAGATTCACTCACATATATAGGATAGATGTGCATTCACACTTAAACACAAATTTTGAGCAGCTCTGGATTTATTACTGTCCTGGCTGTTAAACTGCTTTATTCGATATGATAAAGGCCACACAAAAGCAAGTAGTACAGATATAAAGGCACAAACACACACGCACGTACACTTTTCACAAACACACATTATGCATCGTGCCCGACCCCCGGGGCTGTGAAGGGGTGATTATACAGTATATGCAGCTGTCTTTTTGTCTTCCACTGTGTGGCGGGCTGAAAGGCCTGACCACTGCAGCACTTCCATTGGCTCTAAGCTACATTCCTCCTCATAGTGAAAGGGCAACTGACTTACTCAGTGCCTGCAGACTGTGCTAATCTGTTGTGTTCAGCCCATATTGGCTGTTGCTCGTGAAACTCTCTATGTCATCTGAAATATATAAAACACCTGCATGATGTTCTCTGTCAAAATCTGAACAGATGAATTTCTTTAGATTTTTCTCTGTGTGTTTAAAGAACAATTACCAATGTTTAATAATTGATGTTGTTGTTATGCATTAGATAGCACACTAATGGCTCGGCATTGAGGTTTTCTGCAACAGGTCTCATGTACAAACAAATCCAGTTGCATCATTGTGTGAGGTGGAAAAAGTTCCATCTCCCATTGTGGTTTTTAATCAGTATAAATGTATCCTAGGATTGAATATTGGCATTTGTAAATTATTGAGGAGATTCTTCTCAGATCAGATCAGTCTATAAAATCTATTTTCCCCTTGTGGTGCGACCAGGGTAAGAGGTAAAAACCCTCCCACAACCACAGAAATCTGACAAACAGTCTCTCACTATAGTTTAACTTTTTATTCATTTAAACTGCATCGATCAATGAACGTCCAGCAAAGCGCTTTAAATCATCATGCAAGCAAATAGGAATTAAATGACTAAACATCCATTCATTCAATGTTTGTACATGTCGGAAATTGTACAATTTGCTCTCTAATAACGTTAAATGATGAAGTTGATGTGAAAATGTGTAAGTGGACTCACTATGGGAAAGAAGAGTGAGCGTCTTTCTGGTCTAATGAATACATGCCATTTGCTGGATTACAGGAAATGTAAGATCCAGTATTTATTGAGTCTTTAAAAGGGTCAGGATATCTCTGCCTCAGCTGCTTCTTCAATCTGTCTCTTGTGAGTCTCAGATATTCATGCAAGTGCAATATTTAGATTAGTTCTCCTTTTCATTCACTAATGCTTCTCAGTCACTCTTCTCAGTCCACTTTGGCTTCTATCCATATATATTCTTTCCTCTGTGCCTCTTTTATCTCAGTGTAAACTGTAATGGGGCATTAATCTTAGATGAAGTCCTTACCAAAATCTACATCATATAACAATAACTCTCCCATTAGAAATGTGTATAGAGGTTCTTTACTCTGAAGATACACTTTCAGTGGAATGTGATAGCAAACAGCAGTTACTAATCATCTCTGTGATGTTGCACACTAGCCCTCTCCTGCCCAACACCAACTGTTCCAGAGAACTCCATCATGAAGGGAAACAACTTCACCTATGGAAGCAAGGTGACTTTCAGGTATCATTTGCGTCCCCTACAACACCATGTTGTAATGATGACAGTCGGAAATATTACAAAAGGTGTTATGTGTCAGGTAAAACATTTCAAGCTTGGATTTTCTCGTTAACCTCAGTGACTCACTCTGTTTCATTCTCCTCAGCTGTATGAATGGCTTCCTGCCTCAGGTCCCCTATGAGTTCCAGTGTCTCGCTAGTCTGAGGTGGAGCGGGACGCCACCTGTCTGTCAACCAGTGACGTGCCGGGGGCCTCCAACTGTCCAGAATGCCGACTACACCCTCAACACAAACACATACCTGTCCACTGTCACATATACCTGTGCTGAGGGATACAGGTATGGACAAATCCGTCAGCTGTTCACTATCCTTTCTGATGATGTGTGATGAGTTGTTTAAATAAATGCCAATTCTATCCATGATTTTAATTGCTGGATTTGTTTAATAGCATGTCTTTATGACTGCTTAATAGAATGAAGTTGATATAAACCTAACGTAAGAATGGAAATGCCTCAATGTGTTATAATATAACAAAATACAACAGCAGAAAAATAATTCACAGGAACTAAGTGGGACTACAAAATTCATATGACATTGTAACTGCGCCAAGCCACTGATGTCTCAGTTATGTTTGCAAAATCAATCAGTCTACTGAGTTTATTAAATGTCAAACACAAACTTCTGAAACAAGATATATGTTAATATAAAAATAATAATAATAATATATAGACTCAGTTAACTCTGACTCTGTTATGTCATTGCAGTGCAGTTGCGACCTCCAATGAAATCTGTGTGATTTTTTGTATGGATTTGTAACTTGTCATCAGTTTTGATTTATTTATTTATTTTGACAAGTTGTCCTCTATTAATCTCTGTGACACTGCAGTAGTGTGAGTGTGTAAACTAAGTGGTGTTGGTGCGAAGACCACAGGGCTCCATGGAAGTGGTTTGTGAAGCAACAGGGGAGTGGAGCAGGCCTGTTCCCCGCTGTGTGAGCATCCTGTGCAGTGAACCTCCCGCCCTGAGGGACGCAATGACTGTAGGAGAGAACTATGAACTGGGAGACAAGGTGCACTATGTCTGCAAAGAAGGGTAAATGTGATTATTATACTGTTTTGTCTGTTGAAACTGAAATATGTTAAAATTTGACCCCTCTTATGTATCTCCACTGTTGCCATCATCAGTATTTGGGGTTAGTTACAGTAAAATAAATAAGAATTAATTAGGATACAACTGTCAGCATGTTGTGTCATTAACCAACTGATTGCTGATCTCTTTCGGCCTCTTTCACAGCTACACCCTGATTGGCGCAGAGACCAGAGAATGTCTGCCAAGTGGCCAATGGAGTGACAGCTCTGCCCAGTGTGTCCCCCGCTCCTGTGGCCCCCCACCCGCCATTGATCACGCAGAGCCCTACGAGAGCCACCAGCTGTTCGGAGACACTGCCAACTACTACTGCACTGACGGATACACTGCTGGCAACAACTCTAAGATGGTGTGTAATGCTCAGGGTGTGTGGGCACCCCCTGATGGCATGGAGGCCCCTCGCTGTATTGCAAACTTCTGTCTACGTCCGCCTGAGCTACCCCATGCAATTTTAGATTCGGTAAACAAACCCAAATACTCCAGCAACACTGAAGTGAGCTTTAAATGTGAGGAGGGTTTCATGCTCAACACCACAGCCACATTGAGATGTCTGATGGGAGGAGAGTGGGAGCCTTTTCCATATGATATTGGCTGTGTGCCGGTGAGGTGCTCCAGGCCTGAGAGCATTGATCGGGGCTATGTGAGTGGATCAAACTATAGTTTTGGAGCTGTGGTGGCGTACAGCTGCGATAAAGGCTTCCTGATCCGAGGGGAGAAGAGGAGGACCTGCAAGGCCAATGGAGAGTGGGGAGGAGCTCTGCCTACCTGTGTGCCTGTGTCCTGCCCCACCCTTCCTTCACTCAAGAATGGATACATCCAGGTAAACCACAAACACTAGAATTAATACACACTGTGCACATATATCCTTCTTATAATGGATTTTATGGATGTTAATTAAGTATCTTTTTAATAAACTTTAAGTGAGATAGTATCGTGATTTGATGAAATTAACTTTTTTTTTGTCATTCCATGCTTTACTTCCAACACATTCTTAGAGGTACATTGACTTTAGGGATTTTAATATTCCCTGTAAAATAAGGTCTTACTTTCTTACTTCTTTCTTTTTTATATTTTCATATTGCTTGTATGAGTAATTGTAAATACATTGAATGAGCTATCCCTCTATTTATTCCCTTTTAGGACAGAGGTCGATTCACCTTCAGTAGCAAAGTGACATACATCTGTAATGCAGGATACAGACTTGTTGGCCGTCCAGAGCGAGTTTGCCAAGCTAACCGCCAGTGGTCCAACAACGACCCTCCCACCTGTGTCCTTTTGACCTGTGACCCTCCTCCCGACATTGTCCATGGATATTACAGGGGGTCTGATTTCCAGGTGGGCCGAAAAGTGCAGTATGTCTGCAATGAGGGTTACGAGCTGGCCGGGGATGCCACCTGGACCTGTCTTAAGTATGGAAAGTGGGATAAGACGAGACGTCCGCGCTGCTCACCAGTGCAGTGTCCAGAGCCGCCGCTAGAGGAGAACCACCTGGTCCTGAAGGGCTTGGACTCCGAATCTGGAACAGTGGAATTATCCTGTGAGGATGGCTATGTTCTTGAAGGGGCGCAGATCCTGCGCTGTACCCCATCGCAGGAGTGGAACGACACCTTTCCTGTGTGTAAGCTGGTGTTTTGCGGCCCATTGCCTGAAGTGTCATTTGGTGGCCCTGCCTTGTCCTCCCCCCCATTTCCATTCAGCTCCGTGGTGAGCTACACATGCATGGATGGCTTTACTTTAAGAAAAGAAGGCTCTCTTTCCTGTCTAGCCAGCGGGCAGTGGAGCAGTCCTTACCCAGAGTGTATTCCAGTTGAATGTCCTCAGCCTGTGGAGATTTCTAATGGTGTCATTGATGTCCAGGGTCTGATGTACCTCAGCAAAGCCCTATACAGCTGTAGGACTGGGTATAATTTAGTAGGCAACTCTACTGTCCTCTGTGGAGAGAAGGGACTCTGGATTGGAGGGGTACCTTCTTGCCGCCCAATTGAATGCTCAGTCCCTAAACAGATAGCCAATGGAAAAGTACTTTATACAAAACTCCAGTTTGGTCACAGTGCCACCTACTCCTGCCGTCGTGGTTACCGTCTTCAAGGCCCAGAGACTCTGATGTGCCTGGCCAGTGGGGAGTGGGACATTGAGCCACCTGCTTGTGTGCAGATATCTTGCACCCCACCCCAACCTATTGAAAATGGATTTGTGGAGGGCCAGGATCACAGTTTTGGTGTCACCATTTTCTACAGCTGCTTTCCTGGCTTCCAGCTAGTAGGCCAGGATCATCTGACCTGTGAGGAGTTTGGCTGGTCTAGTTCTGTTCCTGTCTGCGTGCCCTCGGACTGTGGCCTGCCTCCTCACATTGACTTTGGGGAATATGTTAGGGTGACACAGCTGGGTAGAGGTTCTGATACTGTTTCTAAAGACACTGGAACATCAGCCTCACCTATGGACTTGAGCTTCCTTCATGGGACATTTATCCAGTACCATTGCCACAAAGGTTACGATATCACAAGACCCACCAGGTTGGTGTGTCAGGAGGACGGAGGCTGGAATGGTACAGCCCCGTCCTGTGTCCCAGCAGAGTGTGAAACACCACCCAGTCCAGAGCACGGCTGGGTGGATGTGACTGATACCTCCCTCGGAAGTATGGTCAAGTATACTTGTGAGGAAGGATATGTGCTGGAGGGGGAGCCTGTGAGGCAGTGCGTATCAGGTCGACTGTGGACTAATGACACCCCAGGTTGTCAGCCTGTTTCCTGTGGTGACCCAGGAGCTATCGCTAATGGCACAGCTCACGGAGGTCCATTTGTGTATCCTGAGGTCCTGCGCTATGAGTGTAGTCCTGGATTTGTCCTAAGAGGTAGTGACACTATCGACTGCCAAGCGGATGGAAAGTGGAATGGGCAGAAGCCTTGGTGTGAACCAGTATCTTGTGGGACTCCTAAAGTCCCCAGTGATATTACTTTAAAAGGAGAGGAGTACAGCTATAATAATCAGGTAGAACTGAGCTGTCGGCCTGGTTTCCTCTTACAAGGAAAATCTATCAGTATTTGTCAGGCAGATGGCACCTGGAGCCATGAGTCTCCTACCTGTGTACCTGCCCACTGTGGCAAACCCTCCCCATTACCCAATGGGCGTGTGTTGGGGTCAGAGTTTGGCTTCAACAGCAAGATAAAGTATGAATGTAATGAGGGATACACACTTAACGAAGATCCCATGCGTATTTGTCAGTCAGATGGACTTTGGGACAAACCTGCACCTCGCTGTGATATCATAAGTTGTGATCCACCTGAGGACATCAGTCACGGCTTCCTGAATGGCTCCAGCTTCAACTATGATGACATAGTGGAGTATGTCTGCTTCGATGGCTATGAGGTAGTTGGGGATCCCATCCTGCGGTGCTCCACTCAAGGCTTCTGGGTGGGCACCGTGCCTCAGTGTCGGCCCTGCGTCTGTGCCCTCCCTGTGGTGAAATTTGGGGTGGTTCTTGGTCGCAACCGTGCCTGCGGAGACCAAGTGCACTTCCAGTGTGAGGATGGCTACAAGCTGCTGGGTCCCTCTCAGGCGGTGTGTGAGAAGGGAGGGATGTGGAGCCCCGGTGTGCCTTTGTGTGGCCGGGGGAGGTGCAGAGCTGCCCCACCTACAGTTCCTAATGCCGTCCTGCAGGGTGGTAGTGCCACCTTCTCAGACACAGTTATATACAGGTGTTGGCCCGGCTACCAGCCAATGGGGTATCCACACCTCTCCTGTGGAAGAGACGGCAGGTGGGGGGAGCCCAGGATCAGCTGTGAGCCTATCATTTGTGGACAACCTCCAGCTGTAGAACACGCTCAGGTGGTGGGAGACACCTTCACCTTCCCAAACCAAATCACATACAGGTAAATACTGTAATTTGTACTGCGATTTGTGTTAAAACCTAATTTGTATGGCATTTCTGATGGACATTAGCCATTACAGTGTCTGTTCATTGTTGACAGTCACAGTAAGTTTGTTGGATCAGGTGAAACTATATTACCTGACCTCCTGCATGTTTTTTAGAAACCTGTATGCTGTAGGTCCTGTGTAAAAAACACAATTTACTACCAGTAGTAGACATGTTATTCCCATGAATGTCCCCTTTTCACTTTTGTCATTTTCATGTTTCCCTCTACCTCTCTAGGTGTGAGGACGGGTACAAATTAGCCACACAGACTGCCTCTCTCTCCTGCCAGAGTGACGGCACCTGGTCCAAACACAGCATTCGGTGCCACCCCGCACCCTGCATGCTACCCACCAACTTCTCCATCCCTCATGTGGTAATCACTGGGAAGGAGCGCACTCCTGTCGGGGGCACCATCACCCTCTCCTGCCCTCCTGGTCTCTACCTGCAGGGGTCAGCACTAGCTGAGTGTCAGGTAGGAAAGATGTTGGTCAATTATTTCAGTTATTACGTCTCATAGATTCTTAATCTTAATGTGACTACCTTTTTGAACAATGGTTAACAAGATGTTCTTGGTCACTCTCTGTGCAATGAAGTGCAAGTACAGATGTGAAATGTTTCTGTTTGCTGTTACAGACTGTTTGATTAGTGTTTAAAATATTGTGCATCATCACTCACTGTGATCCACAGAAGTAACCAATATTTGTTTGCAATAACCCATAAAGAAATGTCTCTCTACAGAGGCAACACATGTTTTCCACTGAACATGTCAATTAGAAACCATGAATAATCTATACCTTTCCTGTCCTGACCTGTCCTGTCTGTACTGGGTGAAAGCTGGGTGGGAGCTGGGTGCCAAGCATCTCCTCAGTTTCCTGCGAGCTGGTGGTTTGTGAGAACCCCCCTCCTCTTCTTCACGGTGTCACCGAAGGGGACAGCTACAACTATGGAGACTTTGTCATGTACTCATGCCTGCCAGGCTTTGACATGAAGGTATGGCTTATCAGGTCAAGATTCCTTGGCCATACAAGGGGGAAACAACAGCACAATGACAAGCAAAACCATAGCTGTATTAGAAAACATAATTCCTTTTCTGTGTGACTGAGTTTCCCTTAACGATGCGTCTTTTTCCAAGTTTCCATAACTCCTAAAAGATGTAATAGTGCCAGTAAGTCAGTGTTTACCGCTCTTCTCCTGTGATACAACAGAGGGCTTCCTCTCGCTGTCCAAGCTGAGCTAAACAATCAGATTACAGTCACGTGATTTCTCCTCAGCAAGCAATAGGAGTGTGAAGTTACAGACCAAACAGAAGGAGCTGAGTCACTCTATTCCTGATATACTGATATGCTAGCCAATTTGAATACCCGTCACAATGAGTCCCTTTTATTACACTGAAGACACATACAGAGAGGACAAACTGCTGACTTTAATAGCAGCAAAAAGAGGTTCATTGTCTATGGATCTTGATTGTATCATGTTTCTTGCTATTGCTACATATCAATATAGGGTAGGGTACACTTTGCTGTGTTTAGGTAATCTATTCTTGTGTCTTTACACTTTGTGCTTCTTGACACAGGGAGACACTATCCAGACCTGCCAGGGAGACAGAACATGGAGTGGCACCCAGCCAGTGTGTGTTGGTAGGTTTGTTTACATATGAGGGAGAGACCAGGAAGTGTCCCTACAAATGTCAAATATTTAATCCCATTGTTGTAAATCAGTAAAACTGGGAACACGCATTAAGATTACTGAAACCTAGACAGACTGACAACCCACACATATTTTATTTCACAAACATGCACAGATTTTTTCATCCGGTAGACAGACTATGATTCAAGATTAGAGTTGTGTCATGAAGTACCACCTGAAATTCCAGTTGCATAGAAAAAGTTGACATCATTCCTCATAATGTTGAGCAACTGGTTACATTATACTGTACACACAAATATGAACTCCACCACACCCATGACACTTTGTTTATACTTGTGTCCTCAGCACAGTCCTGTGGGCCTCCTCCCACAGTAAAACATGCACAGGTCCAAACAACAGGAGGGACTTACCTAGACAATGCTAGTTATGTATGTAATGCCGACCTGCAGCTGGTTGGCCCAAAGACTGTCATCTGTCTGGCCAACGGCACGTGGAGCCTGCCAGCACCTACATGCGAAGGTTTGGAGAATCACCATGGTCAAAGTCCATCACCAGTTTTTTTTTTTTCTGTTTCTCTTTCTGAATCATGATTTTAATCTCTATCATTTTCTCTCATGTCAGTGGCCAAAGGCTGCGATGGTCCGATACAAATGCTGTACGGTAAAGTGCAGGAACACAACCTGAACACAGGGCGCGCTGTGGAGTTCCAGTGTGACAAAGGCTACAACCTGGTGGGAGATCGTCTGGTGGTGTGTATGGTGGGCAACACCTGGAGCTCCGCTTTCCCCACCTGCCAACGTGAGACACCTCTGCACAAACACAGAAACATGCACGCAGAATACAGGGGACGTTTAACTGATGTGATTTAAATTTATGAATTATTACTTCCTACATCTGTCTTACTTTGTTGGTGAGGCTTCCTGTTATATTTGACTTGCTATTTTCTTCACAGATTGTCAACACGATCACTGTTGCAATGGTTGTACATAGTGCAAGCAAACACCCCACTCAAAATTCTTTGCGACATCGCTGAGTTTCATCATCTGTTTCACAACAAAGCTTGTGACAAAAGGTCACAATGGTCAATGAGCCGGGGCTCTTCTTCCTTATTATTGGACAGAGTTTGAGTCAGAGCCGTTCACTGGAATAGACACATCAGGATATGTGTCAAATTTAAACTTTGGCTTACAGTGTTCTCATCCAAAAAAACATTTTAAATGTATCTACCCCAACTTACATACATGGAGAAAATAATATCACACAGAGTTTAGTCTACTAAAAATGTAAAACTTTCATTTTAGATTTTATACATATCATATCATGTTACTCTCCCTGCTGAACGTACTACATGTATACTCTCAAACTGCCTCAAATCCAGACATCTGTTGTACATAGTCGACACCCTGGCGTGATGTCTGTGGTAAACATTTAAGACATTATACTTTCATATTGCTAACAGATAGAATACCTTAATTAGTCTAAAAACCATTCCATCACTTCTATTCCTGACAGCCAAGTCTTGCCCGGCCCCTCCAGGCTGGAGGGAGGACAGCAGCAGGAATGGATCCCAGCAGGAATTTCACGTTGGACAGTCAGTCCGAGTCACCTGTTCCAAAGGTCAGGAGGTCAAAGGCAGCGGCACCATCACCTGCAGACCAGACCAGACCTGGAGCCCCATCAGCTCTGTGTGTGAAAGTAGGTGAAAAATACTGCGTACACTCTTTGGGAAAGCTGCACTGTTGCATGTTAGGTCAAGTTCTTTTGGAAAATAACTTACAGAAGAGTTAACTGTTGACAACTAGATAATTATCTCTTCAAAAAGAAAAGTAATTTATCTTTTATCTGTTGCAAATAT
>JAVQJF010009525.1:0-49719 GCA_036023855.1 Gadopsis marmoratus | reverse complement strand
CAAGGAGGAACAGGATGAGCACTGCCAGAGCCCTACGATATGACCTCCAGCAGGCCACTGGTGTGAATGTCTCTGACCAAACAATCAGAAACAGACTTCATGAGGGAGGCCTGAGGGCCTGACATCCTCTGGTGGGTCCTGTGCTCACTGCCCGGCACCGTGGAGCTCAATTGGCATTTGCCATAGAACACCAGAATTGGGGCATTCCTTTAATTTTTTTGAGAAGTGTATAATATACATTATTCTGAAATGGGCCTTTCTGTATCATGAATTTGGTACTTTAAATTAATTTTGATGCTAACACTTCTACTTAAGTAACATTTTTAATGCAGGACTTACTTTTTACTTTAGTAGGCCAATCTGCAAAAGCTCCTTTTTCATTAAAGACATTTTGACACAGTGCAGTTAGAAAAGCACAGGTGTAAATAATAAAATGAATGATGGTGGAATACCATTTAGTGGCTTCAGTTCCAGACTCCAGGTGCATGCTGGCTCACTGTGGCAGGGTTACTGGGACACATGAGTAGAACAGAGCCATTGTTAATGTTATAAGTAACACCTGTGCTTAACAAGTCAATTTGTCTGCTGTGAAAAGGGCCTATTCTGTAGAATACAATCTTCCCGTAAATTGGAATATTAAAACTAAACCTGCTCTTAGCAATTGAATTCATGCCATACCTATTATTTTATTTTCTCAGTGCAAAGTCAGGTGTCTGCACAGTGTTTAATGAAAGAGGGATACGTCCCTTATGTCACTGTTTTGGATAACTGGCAAACAGGAGCGGAAGTAGCAGACAGAACACAGCAGGCTGGGCTGAAAATAAGTGTACTAAGCCAAACTTCAAAGCTGGCAGGCACACAGAATGTGAAAACTAAAAATGTTTGTAGTAAGACAGGAAACAGGATTAAGGAATGGCAAAAAAGAAGTATGACAGTAAAGCTCAGCAGCCAGCTAGACAGAGGAACCAAGCCCAGGGTCCAAATACACCAAGGAAAGCTAATTAGGAAATGAGGAACAACAGGCAGGGAAGGACAAACAAGGACTGAGGAGGGACAGAAATTCTGTACATGGTGGTATTGGGAGACAGTGCAGACATGGCTCCTGGTTGATTTTTGAACAGAGCTGATTTCTCATTACTTGGTGTTACCTCATCTGATGGTAACCATCTTACATTTCCTTTGATCAGGAATTGAATCAGGTATGCTTTTATGCTTACACTGTGGTCACAGTAATATCACAGCTGCTTATTAGTCTGGTAGAGTGATGAGCTGTGTTTCACAATATGCATTTCGTCTAATATGCGAGTGTTACTATTACAGTCATATCTTACTTTTTTCTGCATGTGAGGGTATAAGCAACAGGAATGCACCGTTTAATATGATCCCTGGGATCTTGATAAAATGCTTCCTGAGATTTCATTATTTGGCAAGGGCAATGATATTGAAATGTATAAATCCTCAAAGATATGTACATACCTTTTAAATATCATGTTGCCAAAATCCTTGAAAGAAGCAAAGCATGTCATGTCTGACCACTGGGTGGCATTGGTATAGGCAGAGAGTAAGCCTGTGATCTTACACTGTATCAGTAATGCAAGTGCATTAGGTGAGAGCATCTCTAGTGGTTTGTGTTCACTGTGAGGGTGAAAGAGACACTGGTAGACAGAAAGAGGGAGATTCAGCATAGCGCGCAGTGTATCAGGGTGTCCTTGGGCCGCTCCCTCTCTCATTTCCATCTCGGTCTGCTCACGTGTGGCAGACTGTTGGGAAGAGACAGGAGCAGAGAGAGAGGGAGAGCACATGCACTTCAAACATCCCAGTGCATGCTGCTGTATCTCCTTAATCATTTAACACGGTGACAAGACTTCCCTGCAAATAACTATCTTGTTTCTGTGTTGTGGGCTGCTCTTGACTCCACTCTTGACTGTGATCTGTCCATGCAGCATTTACAAAGATATAGCATGTATTTGCTGTATCTTTGTAGAGCTGACACACATTTCTGTCTACACACTTCTTGCATCTGCCCTGCTTCTGTAGTTTTGATCTGAGGCCATGCCCGTGATGTGGACACAACACAGTATGATACCATCTGTGAATACTAACATTCCCCATGTGTGTATCCTGACTCATTTCTGTACATCTTTCTGTAAACTGCATTATGTGGCAGCAGCCAGTGCAAATTCTGGATATACACCGATCAGCCATAATTAGACTTTATGACCACTGACAGGTGAAGTGAAGAACATTGATTATCTGGTTACAATGGCAGCTGTCAGTGGGGGGGATATATTAGGCAGCAAGTGAACATTTTGTCCTCCAAGTTGATGTGTTGAAGCAGGAAAAATGGGCAGCGTAAGGATGTGAACGACTTTGACAAGGGCCAAAATGTGATGGTTAGATGACTGGGTCAGAGCATCGCCAACACTGCGGCTCTTGTGGGGTGTTCCCGGTCTGCAGTGGTCAGTAGCTACCAAAAGTGGTTCAAGGAAGGTGAACCGGTGACAGGGTCATGGGTGGCCAAGCCTCAATGATGCCCGTGGGGAGTGAAAGCTGACCTGTGTGGTCCGATCCAACAGAAGAGCTTCTGTAGCTCAAACTGCTGAAAAAGTTAATGCTGGTTCTGATAGAAAGGTGTCAGAACACACAGAGCATCACAGTTTGTTGCATATGGAGCTGCGTAGATTGGGTTGTCAAAGTGACAACATTCAAATGAAACTGGTCTACAAGCCGACATACTTCTTAAGGAAAATAAATCATATAAATTTAGGTATTTAAATACCTGTTTGTTTATACAGCAGGTATTTACAGTCAGGGTGCCCATGCTGTCACCGTGTTATAATAACAATAATAATAATAATAAACTTTATTTATATAGCACCTTTCATACAATCAATGCAGTTCAAAGTGCTTTACAACAAAGATATTAAATGCACAAAGTGCTTAACACAATAGATTGCCATAAAACAGAAATGCAGTTAAAAAAAATAAAACTTGAAAGAGTAAAAATAGCACTTTTAAAAGAAAACAGTAAAAACAGTTAAGAAAAGTAGAACCTGGAAAGCTAAATTTAAAATAATGTATAAAATTCATCCTTCACCCTGATTCTTTCCTCTTCCTCTTTTTATCTTTTTTTTCTACTTCCCCTTTCTCTTGCATCTCTGTCTAAAATTTCAGAATAGTCTCACTGATATTCCTGGACTAATCACACTGAGTCCCATTTCAAAAGACGTTAAAACCTGTCCCGAATTTTGTTGTACATAGGTCAAAAGACGTTAAAAATTTTTTATTGAAACCACCGTATCAATGTGAGACTAACTACCCTCTAAATGTTAATCATTGTATTTAAAATCCTATCCAAAAACATATTCATGCCCAAAATACCATCACAGCATCAACATTAGTATAGTTATACATGTTGTGATACTTGATATTAGAGTGTTGTCCACCTCTGTATGCAGGTGGCAGACTGTGACACACACTGCGGTGTATATGTGATACACAACATTGTGTGTACCTTTTTTAAGGCCTGTTGTTCTTGTTATTCCAGTTTAGCCCCACCTCTTCTTGCGCTGTCCAGACACGATTCTTTGGCTGACATCCACCGTTCTTTGTTTTTTTTTTTCTTTCCTCCCCCTCTACTTGACAATGACGTCTAGTTTGTTTTCAAGGAAGCAGCTACAGAACATCTTAGATAATATTACAGAGAATTGTTGCAGCAGTGATGTTAGCCATGCCATTAGCTGGTTTAAGTCAACTTTATTTATATATACCGCATTTTATAGACAGGGCAATACAATGTGCTTTACCAAAAAGGGGGGGAAGAAAAGTATTTTTAAGAAAATAATAGATTTTATTGATCCTAATGGAAATTAACATGTTACAGCAGCACAGAAAGAACTCTTTGGGTGAAATCAAATAAGAGGTTAAGGAAGACAGGTGACATTAAAAAACAATATATACATTACAATACCATAGACTATATAAGTGATATGTGCAAGTATTTATGCAAAAGAAGTCCAGCAGTGCAACTCTGGCAGCCATGATGTGTCAAGTGTATACGGTATACTATAAGTATATTTGTATAGGCGTGAATATGTACAACTACAATTAATTATATAAAAAAGTATATAATGTTATATATAATATACAATAATAATACAGTACCGAAGTGTAGAATATATCATAGAAATGGAAAAGAATACTATGATATAGCATATAAAAACATAAGAGCACAAAAATAACAATATATTAGTAATATAGTATTGTTATGTGTTCGGTAATATAGCAGTATTATACTGTGTAATAGTTTCATAGATATGTGACCACTTCTTATACTACCATGTTAAGCCAAATACTGGTCTACAGGAATTGTTGTCAAGTGAGATATGTCTCTCTTACAGGAAATGAGCTCTGCTGTGATCACATACTGCGGACATTTTTTCCATGGCAACTGCCTCCGCAAGTGGCTGTATGTGCAGGAGACCTGCCCCATGTGCCACCAAACGGTCCGACCCACCCCGCCAGGTCAGAGCCAGGCTTCGGGCGACGCCGCGGCAGCTCCGACTCAGAGAGAGGCAGGGCCAGATCCGGCAGCACGAGAGGGAGATCAGAACCAGGACAACAGCACGGCCCAAGATACGCAGAGCGATGCTGCACCTCCCAGTCCCACGGAGCAGCAGGAGGAGACGGAAAGCTTTGGGGATGGGCAATGTGGAACCGAAGATAAAGACCGACCGGCTGATTGTCCCAGGGAAGCTGTCCACGGTCTTCGTTTCAGCTCCAGTGGAGACTTTGTTGGATTTGTCAGCCCAGTTTCAAGCTGCTCTTTGGGGTCCCTTTCTACTTCCTATGTGCTGCTGGATAAAACGTCTCCTTCTAACGTGCACAACCAAGGTGAGGAGAGTGGAAAGAACTTCCCACTGCCATGCTGCCATGCTGTGGATGAGAACATGGTGGAGGGCCAATTTGACTCTAAAGGAGGAGAACCTGAGGTTAAATTCTCTCCTAGAGGTCTACAAAATAGCGATGGTAAACATGACAGCTGTGGCGGGACTCCTAAATCATGGAACAGCCTTGATTCACCTGAATCATCAAACAATGTTGATGGTTATCTTGAGGCATCTGGTACGAGCCTTGTTGACAGCCAAACGTCTGTTAAATCATGTAACTCAGAACTCTTAAACTGTACTGACAATCCCCAGAGTCATAAAGGCAACTGCACATATTCAGACATGGACCTGGACAGGCTCAGAGAGGCCGAGGCGGCACCACAGATCCTCCCGCTGTCCTCCTCCGATGCCACCTTCTCTTGCACAAGCACAGACAACAGCGACTGACTGCCCTGCATCAGTGCCTTGAAGGGTGAAAAAGAGCGATTGGGGAAAATTGAACACATTTGCCTTCTCTCTCTGAACCAATAGAAAATAATGTTATACCAGACAGTGTAGTGAATGTGCTTCAGTTGAGCAAATAACATGCATCTGGGTTGAATAAAGAGACTAAATTGTGTTGGGTTAAAATAATACCCTTATTGTATAACTGTAAAGAAATTGTAAAAAAAATAAGGAATTGATTTCATAGAAATTATGTGTAAAGCAATTATCTCTCGTCAATATTTACCAAATTCTAGCAGGTTACAAGCAAAGATGTTTACTTAGAGAAATTAAATGGCTTTTGATTTCATGTTTTCTAGTGTCCTGGTAGTCCTCATGTGTAGCATTTTTGTGAAGAGCAATGTGGCAAAAAGAAAAGCTTCGTCACTCAGTCTTTGTTATTCATGAATTTGCCTTTTGGACTGCAAAGGTTCTCCCGTCTCTCAGTATTAAATTGCTGTAAACTTCCCATATTTTTTTTAAATTTTTTTTTACTGTAGTTAATAAAATCATGACGGGTGCACCACGAGGCTGGCATTGTGTGCCACATTTAGGAAGTCTAAACAGAACATTACTCCTGTATCTAAGAGAGTCCAGGTGAAATGTTGGTCTAATATTTTGATTCGGTGATAATAAAGTATTTTGCATCACTGTATAATTTCACAGTTGTCTACAGTTAAGTATCATAATCATGAAATGCATTTCTCTTGAATATTTTATGGTTGTCATGAGGCATTTCCTGAAAAACAAGTCTGTAAAAACAGGGTTGTGTTGTTGATGGGCCAAACTTTTTTTTGACAATGTCCTCCCTAATGCAGCTGGTAACAGGCAAAGGATTTTTGTAGGATCTTCCCTGACAAAATATTAAACATGTCTTCTTTTAACATGTACATTTAATCAAATATGAAATGAAGATTGGAGGGGGGGAAAAGATAATTCTGTCTGCCAACCTTTTAATGAGTTGTGACGCATATCATTGCCAGACTGTTGACTCTCATTCCTCTCCGTCTCTGTGCATTGTGTACAGTCTGCCTGTGCTGGATTTGCTCTGTAATTTAATTACACCTAAACTAATTCAGGAATATGCCTCTTCTAAGCATAATATCTACCGAAATAATTATCTTGAATTAGAAAAGGCTTCACCTTCAATTGTGCTCACCAGCGCTGAAAATTGCACGTGAAATATATTATGAGAGTTTGAGTTGAAACAGTGAAGGAATTTATATTTTGCTTTGGTAATGCATATTCCCAACAACGTTACAACTGATAAAATAGACCAGGGCTGCAACTAATGATTATTTTCACTATGGATTAATAGTTGTGAAAGTAAAATGTCATCGACATACCTATGTCAACAAATTCAAATGACGTGTTTAGTCAGACCAACAGTTCGAAACGCAAAGATATTCAGTTTACAATCATACCAGACGAGACAATCTTCACATTTGACAAAGCTATAAATCGGCGAATGTTTGTGCTGGAGAAATGACTAAATAGCACTGATGATGGATCAGTTCCATTTTGTTGTCACAGCCAGTAAGCAGGGGGGCAACAGCAGGACTGAGGAGCACTTCAGTGGGATGCAGACATCATTAATGTTGTTAATCACATCTGTGCCTTTGCTGCTGTTACATGTTTAAACGAGTGCCCAGTACCAAAATCCAACCGTGGGCTTTTGGGGCTCAGGGGCCGTGGTGCTGGTCCACGTTGGCCCTTCCGGCCTTCTTGTTGTCTTGATTTAATAAAGTATTTTTCATCAGAATACCAGTCAACTAAATTCATAAAACTCATGGTGCGTTTTTTCATTTTTTAATTTTTTTTAAGTTTTGACTCTATTGCTAAAGTCAAATAATTTTGACTTTAAAAATTATAATTTTTTTTACATGACATAAAAAAAACTAAACAAAACAACAACAAAAAAGAAAAACGCTGCAATTTTAATTTAGGGCCCTTAACATCTTGACGCCGTCACGCATGTTGGAGCCTTTTTTTCTTTTTTTCTTCCTCCTGCCGCCACTTCCGGCCCGTCACGCAGCAGCCCGACCGGACCGCCTTCTCGTCATAAAGCTTCAAATACGTGGTAGACGGCCCCCTAGTTGGCTAACGGCGTCGACCGAAACCGAAAGAAGAGGAGCTTTATTGTCGTCCAGGTTACTTCACCTGGCACACGCACTTCTTCGGCCGCAACCGGGGACCCACGTAATCCAGTGCAAGGCGTCGGAGCGACGGCGGAAACGGGAGGGTTTTGTCGAAGGACAGTGTGACGGCGGATAAAAGGGAAGAAAAAAAAAAAAAACCGAGCCGGATAAGATCGCCAGCTAGCTTTGTTAGCAGCTCCGCGCATACGTAGTTTTAAGCTACTCTTAGCCCGAGCAGGAAGGCCGCCGAGGTGACCCAGCGTCAGTCGTTACACGGGCAGCGGATCACCCTGGCATATCACGGTCGCCCCTCACTGCCTGGATCGGACGACCTCGAGATTAAAGAGCGCGACATCGAAAGGGGATGGCTCTGAAACGGATCAACAAGGTAAGGTGACGCGCTAGCTTAGCCGCGCTAGCTCGCCTCCCCACAATGTAGCGCCGTTCTTCTTGATGGTGTATCCTGTGAAACATGGCGGTGGAACATGTTCGCGGAAGTTGGGCGATTCTTCGTGTATGCGGACAGGCGTTTTGTGTGTTGTTTTTTTTTTTTGGGGGGGGTGTTAGAGTGGATTGACGTTAGCAGTTTATTTTTTATTTATTAATTTCTTGCACTGTTGGCATCGACTAGCACACACGGACACGGCTCGACGTTCAAACACAATTCCAGCTAGCTTGCTAGCTAGTTAGCGTTAGCAGTTTCAGTTACAGGTTCCGCGTGTTCGTCGAAGGCAAAAGAAGAGAGGAGGGGAAGAAAGAAAGAAAATAAAAAAGGCCGCATGAATTGCCCAACAGTTGTACCCTTTCGCGTAAACACGCGTATGTCTGAACGCTGTCCAGTTGTAGCACTGCGTCTTTACTGGAGCCTCACGTTGGTGTCGTGCGTCTTGGTAACGAGCCAGTCTTGTGAAACATTTCACGGCATCGGCCGTACGAGTCTTTCCCGAACCCCGTGACTCATTGTCACTCACTGAATCTGTGCTGGCAGCCGGGGAGCTGCGTTCGTGATGCGTTTCCTTTGGTATTTGCGCTGTTGCCCTGCTCATCGCAGGGTGTGTTCTGACCGTTCAACGCACGACTTCTGGCAACGGCAGCGCGGAGTAACGCACTCAAGTGTCCGCGCCGCGGCGTAACTTCTGCACTCTGCTGTTGACGAGAGTCGCCTTTTCAAGGAAATCCAAAACGCTACTTGCGAAATGGTGCCTGCACGTGAAGGCCGGGGTGGGGCAGTGGCCTCCACCTAACTCCGAGCTATATCTGTAGACCTAAAAATAACAGGCTGTAGTTGTATATGTGCCCCGGGCTCATCTTGCTGTGTTGGCCGTGGCCCCCTGCCCATGAGCTGGTGCGGAGCTGAACTTGGGGGAGTCTCTGTGGATGACAACAGCTCGGGCAGGAGGTTGCTGAGACATAAACGAAGCCCCACAGCCCCTCCCGTAGCATCTCCCTTCGCCGGTTGCCCACGTTGGCATTTGTGCCCAGGATGGTCGGTGCTGCTCGGCCCTGCACGCACTGACGTTCAGGACGCGTCTCCTCGTCGTTTTGTCTCTGAAGATTACTGTGGTCTAATTTGGTTATTGTTCTAAACCTCTTTGTTGCAGGAGCTTAACGACCTGTCTCGTGACCCTCCAGCACAGTGCTCAGCTGGCCCAGTGGGCGACGACAGTAAGTGTCCCGGAACGGGTCAGAAGTCTCTTTGGGCTGCAACTAACGATTATTTTCGTTGTCAATTAATTAATATGCCTGACAAAGAAAACCTAACAAACTTCACATTTAGGTGAGATGGCAAATGTGGCATTTCCGAATACTAAAACTCGATGACCTACATTTTAAAGATTAAATCTGAATTTAAGAGTAGTTATATTGCATAATTTAGATGACAAAAAAAAACACATGGATCCATGTCCATGGCTACAAAGCAGCACGAGTATGGAAATTATCTATAAAGGGGAAATGGTGTTCTAGGAACCTGCGAAAACAGTTTAGAAGCCTAGTTCCTGTCAGATGACATACCTGTGACCTTCTCGCCGCTTCCTAACATTCACTTTCTGTTCTCTGCAGTGTTTCACTGGCAAGCCACAATCATGGGGCCTGTAAGTAGATATTTTATGACATTAATGTTGCCCTCTCTGTACTTCAAAACAGCATGCTGTCATTTGTCACAGAGGTTGTGTTCCTGGCTGCTTTAAATGTATTCATGAGATAAAGGGTGGAATTTGACTTGATAATGGGGAAGCTGTGGACAGGAGGTTATAGACCACTTTCTTCTGAAATATGTAAATGTGCTCCTTGCTTTCAGAATGACAGTCCATATCAGGGAGGTGTTTTCTTCTTGACAATTCATTTTCCTACAGACTACCCATTCAAACCACCCAAGGTAAGCTGAATCACAACCTGAAGTAACGGTTTCCTTTATTTTTCTCTTTGAAGATGTTGTCTTTCATCTATCAAGCCACCCGCCTTCAGTGTTCGTCTTGCAACAGACACAAGTCTCGTTTGCGACATTAAAGTAATGGCCAATATATTCAGTGTCATGAATGTTGTTTGTGTCAACACCAAGAAACGCATTTATTTTATTACTGTTTTTTGTTAGTGAAACAACAAACATTTCTTGGAAATGACACCAAGCCTAGCAGTTTGGCACCATGAATGCATTTTGTCTGTTGACAACCCCCATGGCGATATTGTCATTCCAAAAGTTGATCGTCATGAGCATCTAAAGTCACTGCTAGGCGTCAAGATATTTGTATTGCGTAACATAGACTGTGTGTGACTCAGCCTTATTTTACTTTTCCTCACTGTGTTTTGCTTTGCTTTTTCAGGTTGCGTTTACAACAAGAATTTACCACCCAAATATTAACAGTAACGGCAGTATCTGTCTGGATATTCTCAGATCACAGTGGTCTCCTGCACTTACTATTTCTAAAGGTATGGATAATAATGAACCAAATACTGAGAAGATGGTCTTTTTGGACAAATAGAGGATCCTGTAACAACATGGAAGTTTCAAAATGCTCTCCTGTCGATTGAATTTTGTTGTACACAATTTAAATGTCAATGTTTTAACACCTAATTCTATGTACAAAACGGCATTCAAATCTGTGTGTTTGTTTTTTCTCTTAAATATGTTTAGGATAATTTTGGACACTGCAAATAATACATGTTTACCTTGATTAACAAACTATTTGATGTCATCTATTGTCATTACTTGCGTTTAACAATATGCACAGTTTCAGGTTAGTTATTTTGTTGATACCTTGATTTGAGGCATTTCAAGATAAGCCGAGCATTGAATCTATCCCAAAATAAGGTTACGGTAACTTGTGTAGAAAGGTTAAAGTGATAAACAAGAATCGCAAGCCATTTTTATTTGCTCATTGGAAATTGTATAGAAAAATTGGTTTAATGTCTTATGTCTTTCTTGCAGTTCTTCTCTCCATTTGCTCACTCCTATGTGACCCAAACCCTGACGACCCACTAGTGCCAGAGATCGCACGAATCTACAAAACAGATAGTCAGAAGTAAGTACACAATCCATACGTGTGAGAAACTATCCTCTAAACATGCAAAATAACACGTTCTCTCCCACAAAGAATATCCCGGTCGTGCATTTTGTTTGGTACATTATCCACAATAGGCCCACATCCAACTTGAGTGTCACCTGAGTGTAGTATGTAACCTAGTTTCACTCCGTCAGGTACAATAAACTAGCTCAGGAGTGGACAACAAAGTATGCCATGCTTTAGGGTAAGGCCAAGAGGCAGTGCTGCATCTTGGCTAGGTTGGTTGTTGTGATGCTCTGGTCTCGCTGGCGTAACCAGAGGCTTGGATCGCGGTTATGAACTATATAACTGCAATGTGGGGTTTGAGTGACTATACTAATCTATGGCTGTCTTGTACGTATAGAGTTGCTGTAAATTAACAAGTTAACTGAAAGCTTCTGCCACCCCATTTGTGTCCTGTCCACCGACTCACCGGTCTCTTGACAGTTGTGGATTATTGCTAATACAAATCGGAGAAATTAAGATCCGCTAGTAGTAACCACAAGACTTCTGTTGCATTAAAGTCTTTCACAGATGCGTTAACAATGGGGGTTTATTTGTTTTATTCTTTTGCGGTGTTTTCACGCCCACAAACTTTGAGATATTGAAATTAATCTAACCGGTTTATTTTTATTATTATTATTCTGTTGCGTTTTGCCGAGTTTCAACTCCCGCACCGTTGCCGCTAGAGGTTCGCAAAGTAATTATTGAGACTAATCATACTATTGATATTTTCATTAACGACTCATCTGCAGTATGGTCTCGCAATTAATCAATTGGGGCATTTTTCACTACTGATATTTCATATATCGGAGGCCCGGTTGATTTCACACATGTATTGTTCAATAAACTGTTTTTATAATTTGATATAAAACCAGCAAATGCATCAAAAGTTTCAAACTGAGAATCATTGTCAATCAGCCAATCATTATATTTAATCTTTGCAGCTCTACCCACCATAATGTTTGCTATTAAAAGCTAAAACATCCAAAAACCAATGTTTTTTTTTTTTTTTTTTTAGTGTTTACTATAATCTGGGTATGAGCATAGTTGCTGCACGTTGTAACCAACCCAGAATCTGATCACTTGTTTAGAAGCAGAATTTTTCTGTGCATGTAAAACTAGCCACTAACTCGAGCATGAAAAGGTTTGTTGTAAGAAATGTAGCTTTACTTGTCAACGTGAAGACGACGTGTCAAACATTTTTAGTTTTCAAATTGAGACGTTTAGTTTGTGCAGGGTGTTCAGCGTTTGCGTGTTTATATACTGACACATTGTGTTAGGATACTAACTTGGCTTGGAATGTTGGAAAGCAATGTGCTCAAGTGCGTGTACTTAACACAAATAAATAAATCGTGAATGAAAGGTGACCATTTAAAATTATCAAGCGTTTTTATGCTAAATATTTGAGGTGTTAAATCAGTGATGTTTGCTTGAGACTTCCTAAAGTAATTATTTTTTCTTCCCTCTTTACAGATACACCAAAACGGCAAAAGAATGGACAAACAAATACGCAATGTGATGGCATTGTTTGGAAAGCTGGAAAATGTCGTTGCTGGTTCAAACAAAAAAAAAAAAAAAAAAAAGATTTATGGGATTCTGTTCAGTTTTTTTTTTGTTAATCAAAGCATTTTACCCCCCCCTTTTTTTTTTTTCTCCCCCCCATCTGCGCGCTCATAAGAAGATAGTGTTTTCTCTCTAGGACACGTGCCAGTTTCTGTGAAGTTTCTATTCCCATTTTGTATGGAGATAAAATAAAAAATAAAGTTAAAAAAATAAAATAAAATCATCATGGTTCTGAACACTCGGCTTGAGCATGCACCAGTATGTTTTTCAACCCCAAAATTGGTGATGTTAGTCATTTACTCTGAACACACCATTTACACTGAGCACCGTATCAACCCCATGACGGTCCAGTTGGCTAACTGGCTGGACTTTTAACTTTACAAATTGGCGAAAATTCTGCTGCATTTTATTTGAAAATGGTGAAATCTGAAATGGGGTGGGTGGTGGGTGGTGGGGGCAATTCTCTGAAAAAATTTGAGAAACTGGTTAGTGGCGCCGGTATCTTCCTCCTGGACTGGTGTGAGGTCGGTATGTTCTTCTGATCATTAGTGTAGGGAATCTATTACCTGAGGGAAGAGTTGTATCGTATTCCACTATCAAAGTGTGTACAGAGAAGTACAGCCGTATATATCAATGTTAAGGAAACAAAATATAAGAACTTCAGTGTTGTATTTTATGCATGTTAATAAAGGTAGGTTATTATATCTGATATTTTTCTGCAAAGTCAGTGGATTGTATGGCTGGAAGTTTGGAAAAAATTTGGTTCCCCTCAAAGTCTTTTTATTTCTTCTGTTATTTAGAGGCCAGTAGATGAGCGATTAGTTTTATGCCCACTCAAACACTGTCTTCTTGTAGCCCTAAAATATTGATGCAAAGCTAATGGTTGATAATCAACTTGTGGCTTTGTTTCTTTTTACTTTTCCCTTCAATAAAGTTGCTTAAACCATAAAATGAATCCGAATGGTGCCTTTATTTTATTTATTTATTTTTTTAAGTGAATGAACATTTTGTTGAATACAGAAGTTACGTTGTTGGCAGGTAAAAGACAAATTCATTAATGTCCATGTGTTTGAAATCGCAGCAGAATCACTTTTAGTCTCTAGTAAAGCCTTGCGTGTTTTGGGAAACTTCTTGAACTTGTAGAACATTTTCTCAGATGTCAAGGGCAGTTTGAATATTTTTCTTTTTGAGTTAAATATAACCAACATCTTCTGTGATGACTCGCATTCCTTTTGGTGTTTTATGACAAGCAACACTGATGGATTTCAGTTACATTAGGGCAGTTTTATATGGTGTTTAGGCAATATTATGTTCTTTATGCTATCCAGAATTGATATCAATTACCAACACGTTTGCTCAGTATGATCAAAACTTTAAATCTGTTGGAACAGTACAAAAAGAATACATAATTTAATAAAATAATTGCTCCACATGACAGAAATGTAATACTTAAAGGTTGAGCGGCAGCACTTCTATTTTGCCATCAAAATGTGCAGTAGAAGTACAAAATGAAAATACTGAAGTACCTCATTTTTGTACATGAGTACAGTATTTAAATAAATATACTTCCATTCCACCACTGCCAAAAACGCATACCGGTATCATAATAAAACTGCCAGGTACCATTTTTCCTGCGTAAGTAAATTTAGCTGAAAGTACTTTTATCATAATTTGATTTTGATGCAGGACCCTCACTTGTATTGTCACTGCGGTGGTAGTACTTTTCACGGCTCTTGAGTACTTCTTCCTTTACTTGGTGGTGCGTGCTTTTCTTTAAAGTTTAAAAATCATACATATCTTAAAAAAAAACGTGTCTGAAAATATATACATCAAAAAAACAACAACAAAAAAAACAAAACACCATCCTTCCCGCGCGGAGACTTCCCGTCTCCCTCGTGCGCCAACGCTGACCAGCTGTTTGCCACGAGGGGCGTGGTGTCACGTGACAGACGCGGAAGTGCCCGCTCAGCGAAGCAGCGAAACCGCGACAGCGCAGCTGGTGTTTGCCGTTACGTGTCATGTCCGCGGCGGAGCGACAACTATGACGCTGCGCGGGGACACTTGCGTTCGCGGCTTCGGCGTTTCGCTGCGTTTGTTTCTCGCAGTTGTATGCGGGGTTTCGTCGGTAGCGGCGCGGCAGCAAACGGCGAGTCTGAGCGGTAAATGGAGTCTGTCGAACGCCGACGGGTCCCTGACGCTGCCCGCCGAGGTGCCCGGATGTGTCCACTCCGGCCTACAGCGGCAGGGATGCATTCAGGTACAACGCTGCATCTCGGGCAACTGCACGTATGAACAAACCCAAGAGCTCTTACAATATTATATTCTGTTCTCTCTCTATATATGGAACTACCCAGCTGTGTGCACAAGTACAGCCGAGTGACATGGAATTGGTTGGGAGCTATTGTGATCATCGCTTAATAAATCATCTTTCATGCAGCAAACCTCTCCTGTTTCCAGCTTCACAATTGTGAACGTTTTCCTTAATTTTAATTTACCTTTAATTGAACATTTTGATCGCGTTTCTCAACTGCCTTTCGAATTTGCACGAAAGCAAACAGTCGCTCGATTTAATGGAGAAAATAATCAGCAGGTTGATCCATAATAACCTTAACCGTCTAGTTGCAGTCTGAGTACAACATTAAAAGTGAGCTCCAGCTGCAGGGGGACACTTTTCTGCGTTTTAGGCCCAAAAATAAAAAGATTCAGTGTTTCCAGTATACTTTGAATCCAGGTGTGTTACCAAAATGTCCTTGTGGTGTGGTGCTGAGCTAGAAGAACTCCAGACGTCCGGTATTTCCTAAATCCTGGCTACGGCCCTCTTTGTCTTCTTCTTTTGTTCTTTTGGGCATGAAAATGTCAGCACATGCTACGGCCTCAGCAGCAGGTGTCAAAGCTAATATAGAGGAATGAAATTGAGATGAATCTTTTTTTTTTTTTTCTTTCTTTCTTCAGGACCCATATTTCAGGTTCAACGATGTGTCTTATCGGTGGGTTGCCCTTGACAACTGGACATACACAACCACTTTTACTGCGTCTGCCCAGCTGAGGTCAGTATGGAGTAGATTTTTTCTTTGAAGCCTTTTCTGTCCTCTGTTCCTGACTCACCGTCTCTGCGTTGACAGGGCCAAACGGAAGGTGCTGCTCGTCTTTGACGGCGTCGACACTGTAGCGTCGATTTGGCTCAACGGAGTCCCTGTCGGGAAGACGGACAACATGTTTCGTAGATATGTGCGTTCACTGGAATATAAGCAGTTCACATCTTCTTCAGTTCATCGTTTCTTTGCCCTCTCCGACATACCACATGTTCTTGGCGTGTAGGACTTCCCGGTCAGCGACGTGCTGAAGGACGGGGATAATGCGCTGAAAGTTAGCCTGCTGTCTCCAGTTCTTTATGCGTCTGAGCGGAAGGAGGCTCACTCTGCCTACAGAGTTCCCCCTGAGTGTCCTCCAGATGTGCAGAAGGGGGAATGTTTTGTCAATTTCATCAGAAAAGTAAGTTTGTTCCACCGTGTTTTACATCTCTGGACCCCTGAAAGTAAAACAGAAATCTTTTTTTTTCTTTATCCAACAAGATCCAAGTCTGTAAAAAACTATTCTGGTGACCTCAGTAATGTGACTTGACTGAAATTAGGTCTGTAGAACAAAGTCTCGGACCCTTAAGAGCACTTTCATTTTCACAGCATTCACATCACCGCACATCTAAAGTTTGATCTCTCTGTTTTGGCGAAGGAGCAAAGCTCTTTCAGTTGGGACTGGGGGCCTTCGTTCCCCACGATGGGGCTGTGGAAGGGAGTTCAGCTGGAGGCGTTCGATGTCCTGCTGCTCATCCAGGTTTCCTCTGTTCCTCTCTACAGTACGTCCCATCTAATTCTTATCACCATCCCTTTGTTGGGTAAAAACTACAATAAACAATGAGGAGTATTATAAAACGTAAACAGGGATGCTTTGAGGTAGAAGCAGCTCCTTAAAAACTAAATGATTTATCTGGACGTGTGAGTCGCCTTGAAATTAAATGCAGTGAATTACGCAGAGAGGGGTTTTGGATTTTTTAGCCTACCCTCATTTTAAATGGGTTGGACAAGGTGATAATTAAATCCAGTTTTAGTTATATAGTGTCATATCATAACAAAGTTCTCATAGCACCCCTGTCAGTATACTGCAATACAGTTCAATATTCAAAAATTATTATCTTCATGAAGGGAGGATTTATCGCAGGACTGTTGTGTTAGACTGCAATGGCTTTAGCTAAGTGTAACTAAAACTCGTGTAACAAATGTAGCTGGGAATTATCTTTTTAAATCTTATATACAAAAACAAATATTTCCTCCCCGAGTTGTGTAACTGAGAAATAAGTTGCCACTTTTGTCTCACCCCTATGTGGAATAATTAAATGCGTTTTTCTGTGTTTTCTGCTAATCTGTGTGTGTGTCCAGATTCCAGCCTCTCTCAGTGGCGCGTCCAGGTCGAGCTCGTTGTTGATGCGGTTCAGACAACAGACGGCCACATCACGCTCTCCATACCGGAGCTGGACTCGGAGCAGACCGTCCAGACACAGTTCCTCTCCGGAAAGACCAAGAACAGCTTCACCTTGCACGTCAACACGGTACTCGATACGGATATCCGGTCTCAACTGCTGTGTGGAAATTAAAGTTTGGAAAATGCTTAATTGTAGCCGTTTATATTTTCATGGTTAGGATTATGCTCGAGTTAGAATATTTTCATTTTTAACATAATCTGGTGTTTCATCTACACAGTTTAATTTTTCAAATGAAACAATCCTATCATCATATTTGTTGTCTCCTGGCGTCTCACACCAGACGCAGAGCAGGTCGGCGCTAGATTGACTGACTTGGGCTCAGAAATGAAAACGGGGTGTTTTTTCCTTTCCAGTCCATCTGCTCTCAGATGATTGCTGTTGGTTTAAAAGAATTCTGTAAACTTTATTTTTTGCCATTGCATTTACCGTAACATGTTGGATGTGATGATAAAAGCTTAGAGTCTGGCCATTTTTGGTTTAGGCGCCTTGAAAGCGCTTGAATTTTACTCTTAAAAAGCTGTACGAATGCATCATATATTTTTAGTTTAAAGTTGGAAAGGAATTTTCGCCTGTGCTGCCAAAGACGTACTACAGTGAAATGCTGCACTGTTAAAATGTTGGTTACCTTTATCTTAAGAAACTGTGAGCAACAGTCTGACTAAACCACGTTGAAACCTTCCTCAGTTTGAAATTACGAGACCTGCTTCTTCCTCTTCCTCCTCCACCTCCAGAGTAGCCAGGTGAAGCCGTGGTGGCCCAACGGACACGGTCGCCAGCCCTTTTACCAACTCACCGTCAGAGGCGTTCAGGATGGATTTCTAATCCTGAACACAGACTCTAAGGTCAGAGTTCACTGCCTGTCAACACTTACATCCTCCTCATATTTCATTTAGGCATTTGAATTGCTTGAAAGTGCAATAGCTTAAATTCATTCAACATATCTCCACCTCCTCCCTCTGAAAACATGACATGTTAAATGAGCAAGATGGAACAACTTGTTCATTTTTAGCTGCTTGTTTTGACATCAAACAGGAGTTGAATTGAATAGCTACTACTGTTCAAGATTTTGGTGCAAGACTAATTTATAAACGTCTTACAAATGTAAATCACAAGGTGCAGCTGCAGAACCTTAGCACACTTCTCCACCAACGTGACATATTTGTTTGGTAAATCTCGAGGTTGCACATGACAATGACACGGAAAAAATTGAAAACGTGAGGATAAAAACACACACAAGTCCACCTTTGGTTGTCTTCTCCAAGATGATTTCTAGACCAGTTTAGCAGTGAGAGTACAAGTCATGCAGTAATTAAAGGTATGAAATACTGTCTAAATTATAATGCACAGACATCACAGCATACACCATACCTTTTTAATATAGCCGATAAAACACCAGAATGAATGATGATCTTGATTGAGTCTCCGGGATTAAATTATTTTTCCATTATCTATATTCGACTACTACTAGATTAGATTACTGTACTATATGTAATGTAAGGTTTTCCAGTTAGGAAATGCAGTTTACTAACATGTTCATGGTGCTGAGGTTCAAATTCTTTGGACATAAATGTTGCTCTTCTACTTGAAGCTGAAAATCCTGTTATTGCTCCAACTTTGGAGTTTACATTTTCGCGCCCGTTGCTCTTTATTAAAATCACCTGTGACCGTCGAGGGTGGTCACCTCAATGTGCTACAGAGATGAAACTGAATTCACAGATTAGTGCCTTTTTTTTTTCTTCCCATTAAAGTTCTAGTGTTTTGCTGTTTTGATGAAAATGTCTCCTGCAGGTGTATTTTCGCACAGTAGAACTTGTCCAGGAGCCAGTTGTCGGGTCTCCAGGCTTGAGCTTTTATTTCCGCATCAATGGGAAGCCGATTTTCCTCAAAGGCTCCAACTGGATCCCAGCCCACTCCTTCCAGGACCAAGTCACCCCTGCTGTGTGAGTTTA
Organism: Gadopsis marmoratus; assembly: GCA_036023855.1. Classification (NCBI taxonomy): domain Eukaryota; kingdom Metazoa; phylum Chordata; class Actinopteri; order Centrarchiformes; family Percichthyidae; genus Gadopsis; species Gadopsis marmoratus. The sequence continues at coordinate 30,615 of JAVQJF010009525.1, read as the reverse complement.
GGCCGAAAAGCTGCTTTTAAAATAGTTGCACTTGAGTCCTGCCCGGTGAGGGGAATACTGATCACTGATTATGAGTTATATTCAAAGAGAAACTATTTCTCCTCCTTTTTCCCAACATGAAGTCACAGAAGTCAGGGTCTTTGTCTCAGCTGCAGTTATGTTTCAGTTCTGAATACATTAATCCCGAAGCTGCCTGCTCTCTGTTTGCCCTGCAGCTTAAGGAACTTGTTGCAGTCAGCCGTGGATGCTAACATGAACGCCCTCAGGGTCTGGGGAGGAGGAGTTTATGAACAGGATCTTTTCTACAGCATCTGTGATGAGATGGGTATCATGGTAACTACTGTCATCCTCTCGTGATATCAATATTACCACCACGACAAATGTAAAAATTAAAATAATAACAATATCATAATGTAGCCAAGTCTCACATTGCTTAATCCTTATACTGGCAGTTGCAGGTTAAATAATAAACCCTGAAATCTTTTAGCCACATTTACTTTTTGACATTGGTTATAAAACAGGAGACCATCATCAGCATAAAAACAAACCAGACGTATGTCGAGGGACCCTTAGGGTGGGGGACGTCCAGAGCCACATCCTAAATGCATCAGGAAGCACCGACAGTCTTTCAACGTAGTAGGTTACAGGTCTGCAACGATTAGTCCATCGAAAGAACATTAATTTCCAACCAGTTTGGTCATGTTTTCTTTTTCATTTGCTGGTTGCAGCTTCTTAAATGTGAGGATTTGCTGCTTATCTTTTTCGTTTATGGCAGAAAATGACGAGGCATTGTGTTTTGGACAAAAGAAGCATTTTGAAACGTAACTCTGGGCTCTGTGACATTGTGATGATTTTTGACATGGGCACTATTGGGAGTCCTTTTTTTACTGGCACAGTACTGATTTAGTTTGTCTGTTAACCTTAAACTACCATGTTTATACAAGAATATTAAACATTTTATTGTTTTTGATTGGTGATAAATCAGGATGTTTAATTCCAAAAGTAAATGTCAGCCTTAAGCATCACTGTATCTCATTACTGACGAGGACCAGTGACTATATTTTTGTACGATTTTGGTTGCGTAGCACTGCTATGAGTTGTGAACATATTGTGGAACAGATGGATGCTCAAAGTGTTTCTACGTGTCTTTAGGTTTGGCAGGACTTCATGTTTGCCTGTGCCATGTATCCCACTGAGGACGACTTCATACAGACAGTAAGAGAAGAGGTCATCCAACAGGTGAGCGGTGATTTTATTTTATCTTATTTATGTCATATCTGGACACTAGACGGAACCACGTGGGAAGTTTAAGGAAAGAGCTACTTCACAGTCGGTGTTTCTATCCCGAGTATGTTAAATCAAAACACATTATTAGATGGCAAATTAACCAAACGAAAATATATTTTTATTTTTATTACGTCATTACGTCCCTCCACTCACTGTAAAATTGTAAAAATAGTTTTGAAATGCCGCCAAAATAGGAGAGAGTTGCATTTTCCAAAATGTGCTCTTGCATCCAGAACTGGCAGTAAATGGTGTTCACTCATCAGGTTCAGCGCCTGAAGTCTCATCCTTCTGTAATAATTTGGAGTGGGAACAATGAAAACGAAGCAGCTCTGGCGACAGACTGGTTCGACATCCCGGCTCCCCAGAGGCCCACGTACCTGAGAGACTACGTGATGCTGTATGTGAAAAACATAAAGGCGATCGTTCAAGAGGTGAGCTTCAAATCATGTGATGTTTAAGAAAAAGCTGTCAGGATTTATGTTTTAAAGCGGATTACATGGCTAAACGTGTAAAATGCAGAAGATTTTATAATCGTAGAAAACAACCCTACAAAGTAAGCGTCTGATTTCTCCCGCAGGAGGACCAGAGTCGCCCGTTCCTCGTCTCCAGTCCGACAAACGGGGCAGAATCGGAGCAGGAAGGATGGGTGGCAGCGAACCCCTACGACACTCACTACGGGGACACGCATTTCTACAGCTACGTCCTGGACTGCTGGGATTGGCGGACTTTCCCTCGAGCCCGGTTCGCCTCTGAATACGGCTTCCAGTCCTGGCCCTCCTTCTCCACTCTGCAGCCGGTGACTGAATAAATCCTCCCGTCGTGTTTTTGTTTGGTCTTGATGAATTTATCGGACAATTTGTATTTAAAATCTTGAGGTTATCCTCTTAAATATTCGCTGGAAGAGATCTTCAGACATAAAAAACAAAAAACAGACTAGTTGGCGGTAGGTGTGTGTAAAGTGTCTGTGTGTTCTGTGATGTTTCAGGTTTCCATAAAAGAAGACTGGAGCTTCAGCAGTAATTTCACTTCCCACCGTCAACACCATGAGCGCGGGAACCAGCAGATGTTGCTGCAGGCTGCTTTACACTTCAACCTGCCAAACTCCTCGGATCCCCTGAAAAGATTTACAGATACTCTCTACATCACTCAGGTCCGACACTCACCTCATGTCTGATACTGGTGAAAGCTGCAGGTTTGTGCGCGTTTACCGGTCGCTGGCCATTTTAGGAAACGGCGAGTTTTGAGTTTTCTCTGGATGGAGTGTCGCTCACGGAGAGAAGCAGGAGATTTAGCATTTTGCTATTAAAGCTCAAAATATTCACTTGCATCAAGCACTCAGCCTTGAATATCAACACGTTATTAATATTCATTATGATAATAAATGAATATGTGATCATTCAAAATGTCTGCTGTGGCAGAAGAGGCAGTAATTACCTTGAACCTGGTGCACCCCCCCTCGTGACGCCAACAGCAATATACTTTTTATTCAAGTATGTCATCGATGCGCAAGATCCCCTTTTCTTTTTTTAAATACCGACTAAATAATCTGATGATATTAAAATGGTGAAAAACATCCAAACCGATCCTGTGAATGCTGTTTACACGTAGTAACGATCATATTTTCACATCCAGGTCATGCAGGCTCAGTGTGTGAAGACTCAGACGGAGTTTTACCTCCGAAGCCGGAGTGAGATCATTGAGGGCGAAGGTCACACGATGGGGGCGCTCTACTGGCAGCTCAATGACATTTGGCAGGCGCCTTCCTGGTCGTCGATTGGTGAGTGGACGCACACTCGGACTCTGTTTTTATGGTTTGGACTTTGTAGCGATTCGGCATTCAGAAAATATATGGATGGAAATGTATTTATGATCAGTCTTAAATAATTTGCCGTGTGATGGCTGCACGTACTTGGAGTTAGACGTCACCGTTGCATAATAATCACATGTCATTTCCTTGTGTACAGAGTTTGGTGGGAAATGGAAAATGCTGCATTATTTTGCACAGAGCTTCTTTGCTGCCGTCCTGCCGGTCGGCTTTGAGGACGACGATACGCTGTTCATCTACGCCGTCTCGGACCTGAGTCGCGGCCTGAAGCTCAGGGCTGTGGTATGTTGTTGTGATTTCTAGCCTTTACTTTGTTATCCATAGCTCACATTATCCACTGAGAGCTCAATTATTTTACAAATTGCAAATTAATCTGCGTATGAAATGCCACTTCATCTCTATGACTACAGTATACTTGTAATAAAAAGTAAATATTGCTCAGTCCTACATTCACTTTTAAAAAGTCTAAACCTGAACATGTGCACGCTCAAATCCTCACGTCCTCCATTTCAGTGCTGTGCAACATTAACGGTCTCATTTTATTGAAATGTGTGGTGGTTGGTTTGACACATCAGCAGAAACGGGTCTGGTCCTTTGTCGTTCAGGTGACCGTCTACTCCTGGACTGATCTGGATCCAGTCTGCGCACAGAAGTCGGACCTGCTCCTGCTCCCTGGAGGCAGCGCTGCGGTCATCTTTAAGCAGCCAGTCGCTGCCCTGCTGGCAGGATGCGGAAGTTGCACCCGCCTCTCGTGCCTGCTCACCTTTCACCTGGAGGACAGCGGCGGCCAGCAGGGTCCCACCAACCACCACTTCCTCTGCTCCCCCAAAGACGCTCAGGGACTCCAGAGACCCAACATCACAGTAAGACGCCTTGTTAAAAAGGCAATGCAAAACAATAAAATAATAAAGAATGGAACAATTGATAAAAACGAGTTAAAGGCTGACACTGTACTGTCAGCTGGCAGAGCACTGAAAGAAGTTCCACTCAAGAATTACATGAGACTGAAGAAATAACAACCAAGGAAAGGAAGGAGAGGAATTATAAACAGGGTTGTGCGAACCCTGTATAAATCTGTGCTCATGGTGTTCCTGATCTCAGGAACAGGAGTCCTGCACTACACATGTTATTCTCCTGATGAATTTAGGCTTATCATATGTCAAAACGCATAGTATTTCAGATGTTGATCTGACTGTTTTGGGGTTGTTTTTTTTTTGGCCTTTTCTTTTGATGAGATGCAGACAGGGAACTAGGTGTGAGGGAGGGGAGATGTGCAACATGGGCATCAAGGCCACCAGGCGCACATTGTTGATCAGACTTCAAAATGGCACTTTATTGGACTAAATTGGCCACTTTCAGGTTGCCTCACGTTCTCGCAATACAAACTCGGCGTGTGTTTTCCTGCAGGCGAAGGTGCAGGAGGATGAGACGGGCTACTCCGTCACCCTCCTCTCTGCGTCTGTGGCTCCTTTCGTCTGGCTCGACGTGGGAAACGTCCCCGGACGCTTCAGCTCCAACGGCTTCCTGATGGTTTCTCGAAATAGGACGGTCACCTTTAACGCCTGGCGTCCCACCAGCGTCGCAGAGCTCACCAGATCCCTCACCATCACATCTTTACGGGATGTATACTGACCGGAGACCAGCCAGGCAACATGTTGAGGTGTAGCGTCCGCAGACGGGCAAGAGATGGCGTGGCTGAGGTTTGGAGTTTCAAAGGCCTGACATTTTCCAAACTTGCTTTCTTGCCCAACAAAGGATAAAGGACTTTGCAGTTATATGGAATCCACCAGGACCACTAGGCCACCAGTTTCTTAAAGAACTGTAAAAGATCAGAGGTTTGCTGTTTGTAGACACGACATGTAATCTGACCTGGGTTTGACACGACGGACGATTGTATGTTGCGAATGTTTTGCACGTCGTAAATAAGACTTGGAAGTATTGTTTCACTCGCATTGCTTTCCAAAATCTGCTTTGTATTGTTTTACATTGATTCTTTAATTTAAATAAATGTGTTGATTTGGTTTTGACGTGAAGTATTTTGCTGTTAATCAGTGTTAGTTCTGTCAGTCGGTGCTCAGTGTATCAGCTGTGGGGCTGAGGACTTTTTTTAAGCAGCTTCAACTAAACCTTTTTTTAGACTGGTCTAAGATCTGCATAGTGGCTGCAAACAATGATTATTTTTTTAATGTTATTTCCCCCAGAGTCTGAGGCGACGTCCTCAAATGTCTCGTTCTGTCTGAACCTTGACATCATAGAAGCTGGACCTTTTTGTTTAGAGCGGTGAAGACCTGTGCGGCCACTAGGCGGCAGTAGGGGCCTTTTAACAGACCGTCGACTCACATGTACTTTTGTGTATGAATTTTAATTGTTTTTTTTTCGCTTTCCAGCTGTTTAATAATTGAACGGAGAGACGCACAGCTGTTTACGTAGCCGCACGTTGCCCCCAGTTAACACAGGCACACACACACACACACACACACACTCACTCACGCAGCACGTTGCAGACCAAGTGAGAAACTCAGTCACAACAGAAAGCATTGAGAGTATTACTGCCCCTTCATGCTTCTGCAGACTGACCTTTGAACCTGATCGATCACTCAGCACATCAGAGGGGGCTCGTTACTCCCGGAATAAGTGAATCAGGCCGGAAGGAGAAACGGACAACTGCAGGACGTTAAAGGACAAACCCGTCGTTCTCTCTCTCTCTCTCTCTCTCTCCGCTCCGACTCCGCCATGGACCCGGTGCCGGACCGCGTCCGACCGGCTCGGATGTCGTGATGCTTGTGTTTCGAGTCATAATTCAAAGAGCAAAAAAAAAATAGAAAAAATGCTCCCGGAGGCGCAGAAGTAGCAGCTTTACCCAACTGGAGTTAAATAGCACCTTTTTTTTTTATTTATTTATTTAAAAAGCTCCAGTATGTTGGACCCGAGGTGTCTCCTGACGGGCGCCGCGCTGCTGCAGCTGCTGCCGGCCGCACAGTCCGGGACTCTGAGCGCGACCGGCCGGGACGCGCGCGGATTCCTGCGCGACATTCTGCGCCATTACGGCGAGAACGAGTCCATCCCGGCGCAGAAGCTGGACGATTTGCTGCTTTTGATCTCAGCCAGAAGGTCCGAGGCGATAAGTGCAGGAGGTCCGCTGGGGAACCAGGAGGTGAGAGAGGACGCGAGCTGCTCGGCGCTGTTTTTACTCCTTTTATGTGCAAAAATAATGCGAGCTCGTTAGTTCACAGTCACCTTTCGCACAACGCCTCTGTTTTGTCGCTAAAGGTTTTTGCCTTTTTGTTAATTTGTCAGTTTAAACTGGCAACAACGCAGTCAACATGATGGAAAGCGTTTCTGTAGGGAATTAGTTTATATAATAACATTAAAATGACACTTGTGTGTAAGTCTTGTAGTTTTACTTTTGCTCCACTCCACCTCACTTACTTAATAATTACCTTAATAATAAATGGCTTTAATGGCTCCTGCAGTATCCCCAGATAATAATAATAATAATTATAAGTCTTTGCTTGTATAGCACATTTCATGCACAAGATGAAACATAACTACATGGAACTACAACGACACATTAAAAGACGGATGCGAGAAATAGAAAATAATTAGAATCATATGGCAGGATGGATTCTAGAGTCGAGAGGTTTAAAACCAATAAAAGAACAGGTCTAATATCTACTTCCTGCCCCCCAGTGTCCCTCAGCAGAGCAGATCTTGTCCCACTTTGGGTTCAGTAATGTCAGTCAGCTGACTGTGGGACATCTGGAGAGGATCTGTCCCGCCGTGTTGACCCAGGTGCTGCTGCCGTCCTGCCCCTACAGCGCCCCCAAGGCCCTGCCACCTCTCCACTACTCTGGTGAGTTGCTTCATCACAACGCCGGTTTATTTGTTGGCACCCCAGCAACTGAAATGATTCACAGTTCATGGCCGTTTCTTGTCTTTAGGTTGTTGTTGTTTCCTTGACTCAAGCATTTTACCCACAGTTGACTCAAAGTGAATATCAGAAATGGGCCTACTTTATTGATCCCTGGGGGAAAGTGACCATGTTACAGTTGCTCCCATTCTAAAGCAGAAATATGCTGTATATATATAAGTATAGAGAAGTGATAATAAATAGCAAATAAGAAGTATGTAAATAAATGAGCATTCTCATATTTGTGAATAATAAAAACTAATGCTGAGAAATTGGATCTATAAATATGTTAAAATGCAAGAATAGTATGAATTAGAAATATGAGTATTAATATTAATTAATCAGCACAAGAAGCAAGTGACAGGAGACGTTAAATCAAACACGTGTCTATAGATTTTTACACACTTTATTCCTTTATTACTGCGAGGGTTACAACAAGACGTCAGTGCACTGACTATGAAAAAAGTAGTGCTTTCCGGGTCTTGTTGAGTTTAAAACCTTCATAAATGGTTTGACAAGGTGGGAATAATAAAACGTTTGATCTTGCTTTACATTATGGTGTCACATTCCCCGCTTTCCTCCCATTTTTGTTATTCCACATATCCTGATACATTTGCTGCTATTAAGCATTAATTTCGCCCACAGAACGTCTGTTGAAATGAAAAAAAAAAAGGTCTGATTCTGCGCTCACGACTGTCCCGGATTGACTCACAGAGCCACTGACCTCTCAGATTCACCGTCAAACGCTCTTCCTCTGTGCTGTTGACGCAGTTACAGCCAACTGTGACTGTTGTTCGGGATGCATGCTGCGTCTTCACCGGCCTTTGTGAGCAGAGTTTCTCCTCTGCAAATAAATAGTGTCGTGTCTCTTTGTTGAGCGAGCCGTCGGTTTGGTACATCTCTGTGGTAATAAATAAATAGCAAAATGTAGGTTGTCGAGTTGCACGTCTTCCAGCAGGAATGTCTCCCATCGTGGAGGTGCTTTTGAAGAACTGGTCCTGCACAGGTCACGGCAAATCAAATAAGATCGCATGAGGCTTTATTGATCCCCAGAGGGGAAAATCCACATTCATTCATGGTCACCCTTCGTTTCTGCCCTCACAGTTTGGGGTTATGGGTTTCTGGCGGTCACTGTCATCAACCTGGCATCCCTGCTTGGTCTCCTACTGATCCCTTTCGTCAAGAAGCCTTACTTCCCCAAATTGCTGACCTACTTCATTGGCCTGGCCATCGGTACGCTCTTCTCCAACGCTGTACTTCAGCTCATACCAGAGGTTTGTAAGAGGTGGAGTGATGGAGAGGAAGAGAATCCACGTTTTCAAAATGTTTTTGTGCTTCATAAAGTGAGGCTTTGTACACTAACATGCCTCTAACGTTCTCCTGTTAATCCACAGGCCCTGGGATTTGATCCTAAATTGGATAACTATGTGGCGAATGCAGTTGGTATTTTTGGAGGGTTTTATATCCTATTCTTCATGGAGAAGATTCTGAAAATGGCTCTCGGTGTAGAGCACGAGGTAAGATGGTCATATCATTTATATCAGTGAATAGCCCTGGTTTATTGGCTAATTTGGCTGCTGATTAGTGGCTCCCACGAGGGCAATGACGACTTACATCACTTGTTACTATTTGAATCATTTTCCACAAGGGTCGGGGACACATGGGCCACAGATTGTGACCTTGAGTGAATATGAGATTTATATGAGAGGACGGAATCCTAATATTGCTATATATAGAGGTATTAAAATCACGTTGGATGAAAAGTTAAAACCACTTTCATGTCTGCACAGTAAATATGAACAGCTGGTTAGGTTTTCTTCGGATAAGCCCCCGCCAACATATAAAACATATAACATGAATACAACAAGTGGGAGAGGGAGGACAACGGGTGGATGCCAAATAAAATGCAATTAATGGAACAAAACATACCCTGGCACGTAACATCATTAATGTTTCATCTAGCTTCATCAGCAGATCAAAATATTTTTCATTTTATTTCTGCAGAACTTTTTATTTATGGCCAAATATTTGCTAAACTAATTTCCCGTCCGCCTCGGCTGTACTACCTCAGCCTATCAGGTCCTTAAACCTACATGGTGTTCCTCTCCTTTCGTCAGCATCCACACTCCAGCTTATCTGACTCTCGCGTCTGTCTTGTCCTTAGCATGGCCACAGCCCCTTCACTCCTGCAGAGCCGCCTCAAGAAAACTCCCTCCACAATGGAGACGTACTGGAGAAAAAGGACGCCATCGTTTTGACCAGCATCAACACCATCGCCACAGACAGGAGCAGCCCGAGCCCAGAACCTCCACATGCCAGCGTGATACCTTCCCAGGTACCAGTACCCTCTCACCTCATCTGTCCATTGGGACTGATCAACTCTCTCGGTGTCACGTTAACCTACACAGCAATCAACCTTGTACTCAATCATCTTTTATCCAGTGAGTACCTAAGTCTTGAGATAAGCTTGTAAAAATAGTGAGTCTCCCCTGAAGCCTTATCTTAAGTAATTGTGTGCTTGATAAGAGACTCTGTTCACTGTTCACTGCAGTCCACTATCACAGACACACCTGACAGGAATTCATCACGGACTATAAATCCATTACTGTATCATCTCGGTCGTACAGGCGTGAATCAGAGTATGTGTCATGCGAAGAATGGAATTGTGCAAAACATTAGTATTTCAAAGAATGTCCAAAGAAGACGAAGGGACCAGAAAGTGGTTATATTTTAATGGGGTTTGGACACACTTGTTTTTCCATAAGCTCATTTATTGAGCTGCTATCAGTGACACGGGGCGCTTAGAGCTGCTGTTAATATTTAACAGTGACATCCCTTGTGTCCTATGGAGAAGTCTGGTTTTGAATGGGATCAAAATACTAAACAAACAGACATGCCAGTGTCAGAGAAACCAAGCAGTGAAACCAAGCAGTGAAACCAAGCAGAAGGCCTCAGCTCCTTCCCCTCCTGGTAAATGCTGGATTTGTCTGACTTGAGCACAAAGACTCCTTGTTTGGCTGTGGCTATTAAAAGGGGGCATTTTGTTACAGCAGAGTATGTTCAAACCAAGGACCAAAGTCTCTGTTTTTGTACGCCTGTTCTCAGATTTCCTGTTGCACATCCATTTAGGGTAAATATTTCCTGCGGCTGACTAATAAGTCTCTGTTGCATTTGTGGATCCAAAGGTGGCCATGCTTTGCTGATTAAAGCCTTTAGTAAGTAACAGTTCCTCAAATGTTATGGCTCTTTGGTAATTCCACCACTTTTGCCCAATTATTGGATTGATTGCTGTGAAAATTTGCACAGACATTCATGGTCTCCTGACGACGAATCCCTCTGACTTTGGTGGTCACCTGATGTACAACAACTGTCTCAACAACTATTGGATGGACTCCCACAAAATCTAGTAGAGACATTCATGCCCCCCTCGGGATGTTTTAACTTTGGTGAGCACTCAACCAAATCCAGCACCATCATCAGGTCAAAATGTGCCCAGTATTTTGGTTTATGACTAAATACTTGCAAAACTGATCTCTCCCATCATACTCAAAAGAGCTAGACCAATAAATCGTCAATGCCAAATTACATAGTTTCTCCACCAGAGACAACTGATAAGTACATCTTTTTACTGTAAAATGGCCCATTAAGTAAATATCTTGCTCACAATTCCTAAATAAAAACCATAAAAGCTAATCTAAGGGTTTGTTTTTATGGTATATCTGCCGATTTACAATATATAGGATTTTTTTTAACTCCCAAATATCGATATTGGCCTCAAAAATCCCGTTTTAGTCTACGAGCTAACATGCTATAATAGAATAGAATAGAATAGAGTTTCATTGCCATTTGTACAAGTAAAACAGGTACATTGAAATTCTTGTGCGTGTCTCTCTGAGTCAGCTAACTTGACTCGGAGAGCTACGCTATGTCGCACACAGGGGAGCGCCACCTAAAGTAAGATGGTGACAATGCTAAACATCAGTGTGTTTGCATTGTCATTGTAAATGTGTTAGCATGCTGATGTTAGCATTTAGCTTATAAAGCACTAATTTGGCCGTCGGAGCTGCTAACGTGGCCGTACACTCTTTGCCTTGTTTGAAACTGAAATCTATTTTCGATTAAGGCAGTGCAAGTTTGAAAAAGTAGGGTATTAACGCACACGCGTCCAATCTTAACTCAAAATCCAAACATTTGTTGGACTCTAGTTTGTAACATGATGAGAAAATACCATGACAGCATATTGATCAGATGCCACAAGCAAAATGTTCACCTTTGTCCTTGATTTTCTGGATAATCTGAACTTTGGGTTTCAAAGGTAGAGACATCATTGTGTGTTGTCTCTGTGGCTTGTTAACGCCACATGTGTTTGCATATGACTGTTCTTTGGTATAGCGTGGGTCGAAGGCCTTTAACCCGTCTCCTCACTCTTCCAGGAGGCCCAGGGGTCTGCTCTGACGTGCCACTGGCTGCGTGGCCAACGCATCTCCAACATCAAGACAGTGGCGTGGATGATAACCCTGAGCGACGCGCTGCACAACTTCATTGACGGCCTAGCTATCGGTGCCTCGTTCACTGTGTCGGTACTGACGGGGTTCAGCACGTCCACCGCCATCGTGTGCGAGGAGTTTCCCCATGAGCTGGGTCAGTGAATCCTGTTCTGCCCGTCGCCCTTGTGCTGTGCAGTCAAACGCTTCTCAAACCGCAGAACTTTGTTTTAAACTCTGCCGGAGGACCCAAAGTTCCCAAAGACGCCAACTAGAACATCTATATTTGATGGCAGTTCAGCCATAAAAAGCGGTCTCAGATGTGAATGTTTAGATCAGAGCTTCATTGAAGAGGTGGGGCAAGTTAATACGCCAGCTGTGACAGAGTGGAATTAAATATACAATCCATTTAATGGGAAATTAAATGAGAAAACTGGATTTTAACCTCCTGAGACCAAAAACCGATGTCCACTACAGAGGACATAAATCAATAGGCTGGGTCTCAGGAGGATAAGGGTTCAATTTTTTCACCCAAACTAAATGGGCCATTAGGACTCTATGATCTCTATCGCCCTCTACTGACACACTGCAGAACCGCACCAAACTTTTTATCTTCTATGGTGTGTTTCAACTCCACACACTTAATATTATTAACTATGACAGTATAACCCCCCTGTAAAGTAATCAGATACAACAGACATAGAAATATACAGAAATTCTAATATCTCTGTGACATTAATTCAAGTCTTAAGGTTATTTTTGATGATGCATTTTGTTTTTGCTGTTCTATTCTATTCTACAGAGCAAAACGACACACATTGCTCTTGAAATAATGTTCAAAGTTTAACCATTGTGTTTTAAACCATTTTGTTCCCCCTGCAGGTGACTTCGTTATCCTGCTGAATGCCGGTATGAGCGTCCCACAAGCCATTTTCTTCAACTTGCTGTCTGCAGTGTCGTGTTACATCGGCCTCGTGTTTGGCATCCTGCTTGGAAGCAACTTTGCCCCCAATGCAATCTTTGCCATCGCGGGAGGAATGTTCCTGTATATTGCGCTGGCAGACATGGTGAGTTGGATTACACCACACGAGGAGGCTCATCATGTTGGCATTCTTATCACAAATGTAAACTTCTTTTAGTAGATTTCCGGTGTTTGTTATTGTCAACAGATCCCACGAAAAGACCAAAAGCAACTCAAACCCATTGGTTCCTACTGATGATGTAAATCTTTAAAGCTGCCATAATCAATGCGTTTATATTAACAACGGATCAAATGACTATATGTATGTGAAAGGTGTTACTTTTCACACTGAAAAGGTGGAACTATCCATAATTTTATGGAGGAGAGAAATGCTTTTGTTCCTCAACTAGTGACCCTCAGAGTTATTTTGCGAGTAAAGGTCTGCACAGAATTATTGTCAGTAGGATCAATTCATTGTTGGCTTTTGGTCTTTTCACAGATGTTTGTTGACAATAAGAAACATAGTCTGTTTGATAAAACTACAATTATGACCTCTTCACACAAACCAACTTATTATTACTTTCCATGATGTGCTATCCTGTTGAACAGCAACGCCACTGTGTTTTGTCGCTTAGAGGATTGTGCCTGAGACGAATATCTGATTGTCATTCTTCATCTCAGTTTCCAGAGATGGACAGCATAGCACGGGAACAGGAGCAGACTTCCACCAAGGTCGTCTTCTTCCTGATCCAGAACGCAGGGCTGCTCACGGGGTTCACCATCATACTGCTGATCACCGTGTTTGCAGGGGAGATCAACCTGGGATAGAGGGGGAGGGGGGAGGGAGGAACACAAGCTGGAAAGAAAAAGTTTAAAAACAACAAAAAGCTGCTTCCGTTTCTGCTCACTCAGCTGGGCGGGAAAGTGAATGTAAAGTGAATGTTTTGTACAAACAAAACCAAATGTTTAAAGGAAGAAATAATGCTTAGTTTAATGGAATGTTTACTCCATATAAAAAGGGAAAATCTTAACAATCACTTGATGTATGAACTCTAGTCAAATTTGTGTTTTAGGACACAATAAAGATTTTTTTCAGTCTTCTTATCGTGTGACATATATTACATTTATTGTACCTCATTGGTGCTGTACTGTAAACTAACATAAGCTGTGTTATTGTGACACGTATTGTTTTGCTTTTTATGGCAGCAGCTCGGAGTTTTGTGACCTGCGTGACCTCTTTTTAAAAAAAAATTTGTCTTTTTGAGTATATGAATTTGTATGTCTGTCAAATTTAAGACCGTTAAGATGTTGATGAAACCTGTGGGACTCTCACCGATTGTGCTCCCAGATTCTCCGCCACGACTTCACATGACATGAACTTTGATGAGATTGGTAGCCAGATTCAGAGTACCTGAACCTGGTAGTTTTTGCGCTACATCAGAGGTCCCCATGCAGTATATCCATTATTTTATGAATTGTTTGAGTTTTTCCCCTCAGGGTTTTATTATGTTGACAGCTTCTGTCAGTGGCTGTATGATTAGTACAATAACCGACATGGGACACCACAAATACCAAAGATAATTTAATGAAACTAATCAACAATGCAAATGCACCTATTATGTACAATATGTGCATTTTCAGTAATATCCTGTAATCTTTGACCTGTGTTCTACCACTTCATTCAATGTGCAATTGTCAAATTCTCTCAACATGATATTATCTCTGCGTGCAAACCACTTTATTTTTTAAACTTTTTAAACAAAAGTTTTATTTTTGTCTTATCTGTAAAGGTGAAAAACAAATGGCAAAAATATGATAATATGATCATTTTGATAATATGATCATTTTCCTTTTCAGGTCTCCAATAAATTTGCAATTAAAACATAAAAACGTTGGTAAACACTGCTGTAGAAAATCATAAATCAGTAAATATTGTCTCATTTCGTTATGTCAACAACAATCACATGTCAATCCACTCATAAATTTAAAGTGGGGACACGTGACGTTTCACTTTAATTCCCTTATTCAAGTGGCAGCCAATCCGCATTAAACAGGAAGTGGATTAAGCTGCGCTCAGGTCGCATCGTACACCTCGCAATGATCTACGTCCATGGTGATATTATGAGCAGCAGGGGAAAAACAACACATAAACATAAGCAGCCTACTTCGCGTCGAATGTATCGTGGATGTTTGCCAGCGACAGTTAAAGAAATCTCAACAGTCCTATGGCACGACGCGTGGCCAATCTGACGGAAGTCCCATACTGGAATAGCGGATCTTTAATTTCCCCCATTCTGATGACGTTACGTGAATGCAGCAAACCCCGAGGTGAAGTAGTGTACAAAGTACATGAGACGATTTCTTTTTCTTTCTTTTTTTGGACTTGTGGCAACTTCGCAGCGCTCGGCGGTGTGTTCGGACCTTGCCGTCAAAACATCCAAATACAACGCGTGAGTCGTGCTTATTCACCCCGCTTTGTTCCGCCAGAGAATCCAGGCGCAAATCGAATCAAAGCAGTCAAATCCTCGGCTAGCTCGGACGCTAGCCGCTGTTAGCTAACCGGTGGAGTTCTCGTCGCGTTGCCCTCTTTAAACATTTACGTCAAGGACATACGGTGCGCACTTTATGTCGCTGGATGATTTCGTGCTAGAGTTGGCAAAACGGCCAACAAAGTTAACATGATCTTTTGGGCGTTTCGTGTAAAACTGGCTGTCGTGCGACGTTTGAGGGTCCGATTGAACGGATCACAATGCACCGGCGTCCCGTCTATCTGATGTAACAAGCACGTCAACAAACCAGGAACCCCGAAGAGCCAAATTGTTCAATATGCCACAACTCAAGTGGAGCATATAGTAGAAAATGGTTAATAAATCCCAAAAGTGGTTTTCCACATTGTGCACTGCAGCTTAGAGATGACCGGCTGTGATGCTGGAAAGAAATGAGACAAAACAATAGAATGGACGTAGTGTTTTGTCACCTCCTCACATCTCAACCTCCTGTTTTTTTTTTTTTTTTGTCATTTTCAAAAAAAAGCAGGCCTGAGCCATCATGGCCGGTGTTCAGATCCGGAAGTATCAGGACGATGACGCTGAGGCCGTGAAGGAGATCTTCACCCTGGGGATGAGTGAGCACGTGCCTTCGTCTTTCATGCACCTTCTGAAACAGCCGCTGACCCAGATGGTGCTCATGTGCACGTTCTGTGCGCTCCTGACCAGCTCCAAGTCCTTCCTGCTGCCAGTCCTGGCCATCACCCTCGTCCTGGCCGGGGCCCGGCAGTCTGTTATCTACGTGTTCAGCAGCTACATTGACGCGTCCCTCAAGAAGGACCTGAACAACATCAGTGAGGCCTACCTGACGCAGAAGGACTCGTGTTTTTGGGTGGCCGAAAGTGAGGGTCGGGTGGTCGGCACCGTGGCCTGCCTCCCTAATGAGAATGCGCCCGAGTGCTTGGAGTTGAAACGCATGTCTGTACGCCGCAGCCACCGCGGGATGGGCATCGCCAAGGCTCTGTGTCGGACAGTAGCGGATTTCACTTGCGACCGGGGTTATGCAGCAGTCATCCTCTACACCTCTGTGGTGCAGACGGACGCTCAGAAGCTGTACGAGCACATGGGCTACGAGAAGATAAGGGAGTTTGCCCTTCCTCAGCTTATTGCCAAGGTCACAAACTTCACTCTGTTCGAGTACAGACTCAATCTGCAGAGAGATGGGAAACGTGAACGAGCGGTCTCAAACTGAGACACACAAAGACTGTAACGTGTCAAGGCGACGGTGCCGTCCAGTCACCCAGTTTCTGTGCTCGTGCTTACCCAGCATGCATTGCAGTTAAGGCAACCAAACACTCAGGAAATGTCAGGTGACAGTATCCACATAAGGAGCTATTTGATCAACGCACGTTGCAGGAAAAGGTTAGGCATGTTGTCCCGTGTTACAAACACACAGGACAGGTTGATCATTTATTATTGTTTTTGCAACCTCTATCCCTTATTTGTGTAATTTTACTGAAGAAAATTTACTGAGTAACTTTAAAAAAACCAAATCGTTGATGGAAATATCTGCGACGTCCTCGGTCATGCTGTTAAAGGGTTTGTGTTGATTAAGCTTCTTGAAAGTCATTTGATTTTTTTTTTTTTTTAATTTCTACATGAAAATGAGAATAAATTGATAGATCTGAACACGCTCCCATAATTTCGTAGCGTTTCTTTTTTTTTGTAGCACTGTCATTGTCATGTGGTCAGTTAACCAAACCCATTTTATGAGATTATGGCGCGATAGAAATTAGTAAATGATAAGTTGTAGGACTAATTTAATGGTTTTAATCGTTTCCTGTGTGTACAGTAACTACAGCGTGACACTTTTCAGATGTTCCATAACCACAGTTGTGCTGCTGAAGGCCTAAAAGAGAGTTCAGCTAACCGGGAAGATCAAGTTCCTTCTTTTTCAGAGGCAGGTGAAGGTTGTTACGGCCAGATCTTGACGGTTTCGGCCAATGCCGACGCTCTGCCCTGGGAATTGTTTTGCACACAGGATGCTACACCGTGAATGTGTTCCAGACTGATGCTCACAAGCTGCGAGGTTGTCAGGTCTAATGAATATCTCTGTTTTCATATGACATTTTCAATCGGGTTTCAACGTTAACAAGGATAGATTTGTCTTACAGCCAGGCGAAAAGGTGAAACACACTCTTGACTGAAAAATAGAAAATAATAAAATACATAAGACACATTACAAAAATGTGGAAAACAATTTAAAAAACCCTACACACAAACTGGCATAAAACAAATGTGCTCTAGTTGAATGACCTTTTCATGTCGACATTTTTATTCTCCAATGTGTTTTAATGTTGTACGTTTGCTTTACCTCTTTTCTATTAGTGCAAAATTAAAATGCACATTTTTCCTGGGTCATTTCTAATTAACCCAGCAGATGCCTTCCTCGATTCTCTGTTTTCTTACCACTTATTTGTTTGTTTTTGTTTGCCTAAATGAAGTTTAAAAAGAGAGACGTCGCTACTCGGGGAAACATTACTCAGTGGGAATTGCCGAAAATTTACTAAATTCTCTCCTAATAAAAATGTACTACATTTACACGAGAGTTGTTCTCTACCTGCCACTGAATGCAGTAATATAACTTCTACATCTTGATAGTCTGGTACTGTGTCGGCGGGCTGACTCAGGCAGCAGCCCGGACACCTCAGGCCGGAAGTGTCCGCTCGGACGGATGTAGCCTGTCGGGGGCGAAGCTGAGCTGTTGGCCGGATTTTAGGACACACACAAAAATAAAAGGTACGATTTAGCAGCACGCACGTGTCAGCTGGACAGTGGGAGGTGAATTCAAAATACATATACACATCTGTTTAGAAGTATATATATATATATGTATAAATATATATATATGTGTGTGTGTCTTAAATATTTTTCATTAATAAAGCATACCGACGCTAACGGCTACTTCTGCTAGCAGCAGGTCAGGGAGTGTCCAGGGTGATTTTAACGCGGCGCACCGCTGTTAAAATGCAACATTTGCACATTAAAACGACCAATTACGGAGTCGAGACCATGGCAAATGATTAATTAGCTGCGGTGGGTTATTAATGGAGGCAGTGTGGATCCGGATATCCAGCCCCCCTCATGAGACGAATGGGCTTTATTCTCGTTAGAATGAACTGGGCCTAATTAATCTCCGATCCGGACTGGTTTCTCCTAATTTCTCATCCAATTTGGTTCGTCTGTCGGGAGGTGAAATGTCCCACACCCACGCTGTGATTTATTCTGATTCCCACCAGGCACCACAGGCGAGACAGTCGTAGCATTTTGCCTTTTTTTGTTAATTGTGTAACACAAATGACTGGAATAACGTTATTTTGAGTCGGCGAGGCAGCAGGGTGCCGTCTTTGAACTCACTAGATGGCGCCATATCTAGCCCCTTCACACGTGACATTAGCCCCAGACTTTGAATATGTCAACTTGGGCTCTGGGAGCTGGTGATTTTTGTGATTTCTTACCATTTCCTGACATTTTAAAGACCAAATAATTCATCAGTTTATCAAGAAAATATTCTTTAATTGCAGACCTTCTGTGTATGGTAGAAAAATAATTATTAATTACTTACATTTGATGATAACGGACTCGCACCTTTTTATTAAAACGTAACCACTACATTAAAATCATGAGTAAAATAAATAGACATCACACTGATGATAAAAGATTTAGATGATCATTTCTGGTGTTTTTAATATGGATTAAATCAACCTTAGTGACATCAGTTGGCATTCAGTCAGTTGGTGGGTCAAGCAGCTAGAACGGAATTTATTCCAATTTTAATCAATAGTTTAAACCAGTTATCAGGTCAAACTTTATTACTTAACAGTGGTGAAGAGTTGCTTGATCCGTTTCACTGATTCATTTGGTTTTCTGGCTGTAAATCATTAAATAGCCAATCTGAAGATATCACTTTCGGATGAATTTATCATTATTTTTGACATGAAATGAACAAGTTACGAACCGTTGACTTCACTTAAAGAAAAATCAGATTAGACTGATTAATTTCTTGTACAATTAGTTGCTATTTGCAGCCCTTCATGTGACCTAAGAATTCTTTACCTTGACGACATAACGATGACACCTTGATGACTCCTGACACAGCAGTTTGCATTTCATCTGTGACGTCTCTTTCACACATGCCGAACTTCAATCCCGTCCCCACTAAACAGTCATAATCGGTGCCAAAGCTTCCAGGACGTAGACATGCTCATCTTTACCTTTTTTTCGTGACGTCCGTTTGTTCCTCCTGGACCGGCAGAGACACCCGCGGAGGTGCAGTGTGGTCGTAATGCTCCTCCTGAAAATATCCCTCTGTTCCTGCAACCTTCCTGTGCACCGGTCGGAAAAAGACTCGCAGCGGCAGGCGGCGCTTGGCTGAGCTGGTGACGCCTCTTTCTCTGCCATTGTCATCATCTTCTGTAAGGAGGCCGTTCTTTGATTCTGGCTGTCTGCTGGTCGTCTCATTATTTCCTCGGTGGGAGATAAGGGCTCCTCTTCCCCCCCCTTGCTCCCACAAATCCCCAGCACCCCCTCTTTTGGTCCTGCCTTTGTCATTTGCATAAAAGGGTGCAAAGAGACTGCAGAGGTTTACTTTGTGTCCTAAAACATCCCCAACTGTGTTTAACTCTCCCACGTCTGAAATCTTGGGATGGTTTCTAGACCTTATATGCAACTTTGGGGGTTTTATCTAGCCCCTGAAGCCATAAACACATGTACTGCCTTATAGATGCCCCAGCTGTATTTCAGGTCACAAGTACATTTTGTCGTCCTGGTTCATGCTTGGTTGCTGAAGCTTTATGAGCGATGCATCAGTCGGTAGGGGAAATATCTCCCCCCGCGTCCTGAATGCTGGGCTTCTTTTGTTCATAGTGCATACTCTTACAACATCTCTCATCAGCCTCAAAACTGAAAGCTTTTACACAGAAACCCTGCAGCGTTTGCTTCCGTTGCAAAAAGATGACAACACAGAAACACAGAGGGCTACGAGTCAAAAAAAAGTCCAAGCCATGCAGTTGGCTAATAAAAGATGATAAAGGAGAGTTAATCCCCGCTCTGTGACGGGTCCCTAGTGCAATTTGCTGGCTTTTGCATACAGTGTGCCGCATTACAGAGCATCACCTGGGCCTTTTGTGTTCAAGCACAATGAAAAGGCACCAGATCGAGTTGAACTGGTTCACTTCCCCCATGGTTGAAAAATGCTCGCTGCCTGTGTTTTTACAGTTTTAACTTGTAGGCTAGATGTTTGTTCTTTGTTCTCCTCCCAGCGTTCATGCTTTTAGCAACAGAAAGATGTTTGACAGTAATTTGACATAAACGGCACTGCAAGACGAGTAGAGGTTTAGGATACGTGTGGGCTCTCTCACAGTATTTCTTTGCTGCATTGGTGGCCTTAAAAGAGTTGTTTTTTGTTTTTGACTCATTGATCATTTGTCTTGTCAGGACTTTAACATGCTGTTTGATCAGCCACAGCATGCATGTCCTCCTAATGTGGCGTGATGCATAGGTTTGGAGCACGGGAACAATGACTGTCAGGTTTATTTTGAGAAGCTTTTGAGAGGCTTGTTTGCAGGCTTTAGGACCCAGCACCTCAGTGTGGGCCTAAACCACCCTCCCTCCTACAGGAGCCAGTGCAGACTCTAGCGCAGAGCAGTGCTGCCGCTCAGCTGATGCTCTCACAGCAGATCCAAGCCTGTCTGGTCGACCCCCCCCCCCCCCTTCTTTGCTCTGCTGTTTTCCTCTGGTCCATTCATCGGAGGGGTGGATCGGCACCGTCTGCCTCCTCAGAAACTTTCTGACAGAGCCAAAAGCTCCCTGCCGGCTTTTCTCTGGGAGCAGCAGCAGAGAGGAGGGGACGGGGACTTTTGCGAGCTCAGCCTGTGCCGTGTGGATCAGGAGAGGGATGGTGTGATTCTTTAAAGAAGAGGCCGAGAGGCAGAGGGAGACGCTCCGGCAGCATCACCGAAACCCCCCTCACCCCCACCCCTCTCCTAGACCCCCTTCTGTCTGGCCGACACGCTCCCCAATAACACAGTCCTTCAGTCAGTCAAGACAGGCGGTTTGGGGGCGGCTCATCAAACTGGGAACATGTCACAGACTAGGAGGAACACATACACCCGGGTGAGTGTGTACAAGGTGTTTATACATCCCATTTAGGTGAATTGATGGGCCACATTGTGGTGTTTAGGTTAGTCCTGATCGGTGCGCCATTGTCCCTGTTACGTCTGCTCAATTTGTTTCACTCTGTCATCTGCTCCATGTCGATTTCCACTTTGAATATAAAGGGTTTCTAATCCATTTTGGCGTTCCTCTGTCTGAATCGTCGCCTCTTTGTTTGGCTCCGATGCCCCTCTGGGTTCAATGCTGCTGCTGTGATGTTAGGGTTCAGACTCTGTGGTGACTGTGAAGTAGGAGATGAGACATGACGGGTTCATAAGGCTTTTTTGTTTGTTTGTTATCAGCAGACACTGAACGCACAATCCATGAGCCCCAGAAGACTTCCTGTTTGTCATCCGTCTCTGAGTCAGGCAGCTTTCTTGTCACCGGGAGGGGTGACATCAAGGCTCGCTCGCATACAGAACCTCTCAGCTACTCTTTTCTTTCCTTCAGGTGACCGGAACCCCACCTGCTTATCAAGATTAGTCCTCAGATTGTACTCTTAGCCTGCGTAACATTAACACCGTGTGCATGACAGCGTTTCGGTAGCTTACTTTTTGGAGAAAACAAAGCAACACCATCTTCAGGCTGACGGGTTTCATCAGCGCCTTCATCAGAGCATCGTTAGTGTTTCAGCACAGACTATGTAGCATTGTAGTCAGCGTGAGCTTGCGTGTGTTTTTAAGAGTAGAGTAGCACTAAATAATTCAGCAAGCCCTCCTCGGGTCCTCTCTGCCCCCAGCACATGGCAAACAGGTCGGAGCAATGACTGAAAGCTTCATTACGGACTGTTAGCAGGAGTCAGGCAGCCCATTCACAACACTTAGCTTTTCATTATTTTGTGACTTTAAAGAAGGCATGAAATATAAACCCCAGTGGATGTTTGATTGCAGATTGTTGACAGGTGCATTTGAGCTGTGTAGTGCTGTAAATCCAAGGTTTCATGCTTCTGTTAGGAATCTGAAGTGATTTGGTGGCTTTAAATAGACGTTGAAGCTTGAATAAAAGATCTCAAAGGACTTGACGGTGACGTGGAAAATGCCTGCCAAAGGGACAAAAACCTCAAGGACGCATTCACTGCACATGATGAGGTAAAATGTGAGCTAGGTTAATTAGACTTTAAGTAATCACGGGAATACAGGGTTTGCATGATTGCTGAATATGTTGTGTCAGGTTTAATATATGATGCCTGGTTTTATATGTAAGCAGCTAGTAAGTGAAGATGGATGGCTGCCAGAAGAAGAGTTGATCGTCTCTTCCTGATAATGTTTCATGTTGTTGCTTAGTTTCCGCTAATACTAAGCTGAGTATAGAAACGAGTGACAATGTTTTCCCCCAGTCTGTATTTTGACCAGTAAATCCATTGTTCAGTGGCTGCTTGAGAGTGTGAACCATTGCCTCAAAAATGCCTCTTTTGTGACACCATATTTGAGCTTATGTTTGAAAACCACATTCCTGCCTACACATCGCTTAGATTTAATGCCCTCCACCTTGTGCAGTATGGACGGCTGACTGTTGAGGCCTGTAGATATGCAGTTTAACCAGATATTACATTTTCATGTTGGTTTTTTTTTTAACCTCTTCTTCTTTCCAATTTGGAACGGCCAATCCCCTTCTATTACTTTCCATGTCACTGCTGTCTCCACCGTTGGCCTGCGAGGGAGTAGACAGCAGCTGAAATATATGATCTCTCACTGGCATCACTGGCGTTATTATTATTATGGCGTTGATTATCGACTTTATAAATTTGGTCGTTAGAGCTATGGGTGGGCGAGCGGGCCAAAATCTTCTATCTGTTACAATTTCACCCTCCACCCTATGTTATCTTGTCGCTCTCTTCATCTGCGGCGGTTGGCACACCAGTATGGAGGTGTCACGCTCTCACGTCAGTCCTGCTGCACAGACCAGGATACTATGGCTGCCCTGAATATATAGCAGAGACACTGAGGAATAACTCCCGTGGTGGAGAAGATACTGCTGATCTCTGCCGGTGGACACATTTCTACCATCATGTTGCCAACCCTAAATAGAGCTACACCAAAATATTTGCTGAGCTGATCAATTGACCGATATTAGCTTATTGCAGATATATTGGTGTATTTTTTTGGTGGCCAAATGTGTAGCAAGAAATTGCAGCAGAGAAATGAAATGGCTGTGTTTTTTACAGTTTAGTGTCACACTAGTGACATAGTTTGTCCTCCACAGAGCACTGACAAGTTCATTTTCCACTGTAAAATGTTCTCAGTTCTTCAAAAATCCAATTCAAGGGGTCTTTATCAAAAGTGTGGCCGAGTTATCTATCAACTATCAATAATATAGGGTATCAGCTTCAAAAATCCAAGGAATTCCAAGGAACTTGTTAATACGGACAAAGTTTGTTTACGCTTTTGTTTTTTAGACTCAATGAAAAGGTATATTTATAAGTTGTCAACAGCAGTGGAGACTTAGGTAAAAGTAGTGTCAGACACAAAACTGCTCGATCATACAACGAGAACTATTTAACATGACCACAGAAACCTGCAGTGGACGGGGCCGTTTGGAGTAACGCCTAATATTTTAGTCGGCAGAGGTTGTTGAAGTTGAACAGCAGCACGTAGACAGTGTGTGTTTACAGTGAGCTCAAGGAGAGTCGGAGCATGTTCTCTCGCAGTGTAATAATATCTGCTCCTCGCTCTGCTCTTCTGCTGAGTCACCAGCAGTTCTAGGACATCACACTGTAAATTGGGTTATGCAGGATTATTGGATCACAAAATTTTGCAGCCCCAGGTAGCCTAAATTTGCCCCTTGTTGAAACGTTTCACCGTGCGGTTTGTTCTCCACACATCGGAACTGCGTTGTGAAATCTTGGTTGATTGTTGCCATGGTATTATCCCAAAAAGTCTGGCTCCTCTGCGAGAAAGCAAGAGCTGTGCTGTTTTAGCATGCATTGACATTTCGAGAGTGCAGGACAAGGCTTTGCTTTGCTTTTTTTTGTGTGGTCCTGCACAGGTCAGTGGGTCAGAATGACAATAAAACTACTTTTGGTTTTATCTTTTCCTCTGTGTGCTGACATGGTCCTGTTTCAATGCAAATGTCCACTGAGTACCTTCAGTATGTGATGCTTTTCTGTCCAGTAGCCTCCTCTAAATGTGTATTTCACTACTCCACGTCTACTCCACGACATCACTGTGATGTCATCAAACGAAGCTCCTCCAGAGCTTAAAGAGAAGTACTCCCTATGACTAGAATGTATATTTAATGAAGGGTTCCCTTTAAATGTACAAATGAATTGACTTTCCGCAGTGTTGAGCTAAACAAACGCACAGTTCCTGCTTTAACAGTCCAGTCCTCTCCCTGTGTCTCTTCGTCCCACCCAGACCTACAGCAGCGGCAGCAGCAGGATGAGCTCGGACGGGGGCGGGCGGCCCATCAAAGTGGGCTCCCCGGTGGAAGTGATTGGGAAGGGGCAGCGCGGCACGGTGGCCTACATCGGCAACACGCTCTTTGCCTCCGGAAAATGGGTGGGGGTCATCCTGGACGAGGCCAAGGGCAAGAACGACGGCACCGTGCAGGGCAAGCGCTACTTCACCTGCGAGGAGAATCGCGGGATCTTTGTGAGACAATCGCAGGTAACTAGAGAACAGTTTAGTAATTAAACGTATGCTTTTCTAAATGTCTGATGTCCAGTGCTAGCAGGATGAAGCCATTGTCTCACCCTTTAGTATCCTACGCATCCACCCCTCACGTTTCTATTGTTTAGTTCCTTATTTTGAAAGATGTTTGATTTTTGTTTTTCTGTTTATTTGACGCAGTGGGCCTGTGTGGGGGTTGATATCTTCCCTCTGCTGTCTGAATGGTGCCAGCATTTTTCTACTGCTTCAGGCCTCATGCTTGCTTGTTTTCGGCTCAAAACGAGCTCACTATTTTCTTTCCTTCCTGAAAAGTATAGCAACGCGCCCCTGTGTATTAGTTACCTTAGATTAGCCTGGAGGGGACAGTCAAATGCATCCCAAGCGGGGAAAATAAGGGAAAATTGGTGAAATATCAGAGTTGTTTTTTGTCACGGCTTAAATTTCATAGGCATTTAATGTGATTTAATGACTTTTTCATTGTGGGAGTTTTTAATTGTTTGAAGTGAAAGATATGTCATTTTGGTGTGAAACGAATAGTAAACACATCTTCACATGGCACACGTGGTAGACCTAAAGGTCTACAAACAAAAGATATGTTTACATTCAGTGTTACTCACCGGAAAGCCGTGTGCGTTTCAGCTCTACAAAAAACATGCTGCATTACTTTCTTTCCTTCCTTCATAAAACACTTTTTTACTTTAAATCTTGCACTGTGTGCCTCCATGTCAAGACCTTGTGTGCGTGCACGAGACAAACAACACGGGGACAAAATCTCTGCAGGGCACCTTTTTTTAAAACTTCACATTTGGCCTCATGCAAGAACATTTGTTAATCTCCTAAACCTCTCTTACGCTTTTGTGACGTTTGCTCATACAAGCTTGTTTCAACTTGATGAATGCAGCTTGTGGACGAGCAGGTGCGTGTTTTGTGAGATTTGACCACTAGCGACCAATCGACAGCCCCAAGTCGCTGAATGAGGCTTCCTGCTCTGCTCCATTTGTGGGCAAGTTTCATTGGCAAAAATATCAGCGTAAAAAAGAATAACATCGGAAATCAGCGGATGAAAACAGATGTAATTAATGTAGCGGTATCAGTGGTGGTAAGAGGGGACCAGAAACATTACGACAGCTGGAAATGCCAATGGTCTGACGTGAAGGTAGATGCAAATAAACCCCATCTGAGGCAGTCCATGACCACAATGAGAAGCAGCCACAGAGAAAGAGAATATATTCCATCACAGGTGATGTTACAGTGTTGAGTGCAACAGAGGATGTTACCCTGAGCAGCGACGGACATGAAAACCCACGAGGAAGCTGCGTGAGGAACATTCCCAGCAATAAATAAATAGTTGGAAGGTCTCGTGCCAAAATATATATTGTCATGCCTTGATGCAGATCTTACCTTAATATTCATTTTATATCAAGTTCTATTAGTTATTCATTTTTATTTCAATACCTTGATATATATATATAGATATATCTATATCTATATATATATAGAGAGAGATATATATATCTCTCTATATATATAGAGATATATGCAGAAATCTTAACTCAAACGAGTTGGCTTGTACGACAGGTCTGAACCACTCTGGAATTTCGTTCGTACCAAAAATAAAAACCGGTGAATGCGAGGCTTGATAATATTGGTTCGAGTGGTTCATGTGTGAGAATCCCTTTGTTGCGTGAGCCCAGAGAGTAAATATTTCGCAACAACACAAATTATGTTGATGCGACCTCTTGATGCGACACCTGATCGATTCTGAAGCTTTGACACAGGTCGGCTTCAGAATCGATCAGGTGTTGTGCTACTTATCCTTTTCATTATGTCTCCCTCTTGGCTAAAACACTGTCTGACCCTGACTGTCCCTGCACTGCAGTTTTAAAGGGTTGCTATGGAGATGGAACAATTACGACTCACTTGGCGAGTGCTACATTTGAGTGAACATAAATAAACAAGCCAATTTTGGTTTTGTGGCTCCCCATTAACATCTGTCGCTTCCCCTCTGCCAGCTCTGCTGATGGACACAAAAAGTTGGCAGTAAAAATTGGAGACATGACTAACTGTCTCTTGCTGTCTCCGTGTCTCTGTCTCAGATCCAGCTGGTTGATGATGGGGCAGACACGACATCTCCAGAGACGCCTGAGCCCGGCACCGGAAAGGTTCCCAAACGAGGTAACGGTTTGTGGTTTTGTCCTTGGTCGTCATTCACCCACAGTTTTCAGTATTCTGGAGGTGTTGCCAGAGATGCCAGTAAAAAAGAAAAAAGGGGGGGAATATGCTCAAACAAAGTGCAATCATGTTGATCCTGACCTTTTTGAAATGGGAGTTGTCTAGGGGCATGTGCATGTTCAGAACAGTGAACATGTAGTGGTGTTCGAATGCAAGGAAAAATAAATCCACGTATGAAAACGTCTGCAATGTGAGAACATGTAGGTAAACAGATCAAGTTTTTTTTTTTTGTTGTCTATGACTTTAATAAAAACAGTACCAGCTGATGCAGGTCTGGTCCAGCAGACATTTTGTTGCATGTTCTATCACCACAGTTGTGAAAGGGTTTGTGCTCTTGAATCCAGGCTTTTCAAGACATGGTGCCGGGTGCTTTTTAGCCAAAATAGCTGCCGATGCAAAACACCTTCTGCATCTTACGTTCTTTCTCCTGATTATATGTTTATCTAGCAGCCTGTTCATGTTTATATTTGTTACCTTTTTCCACCTTGTGACACCTTTTGCATGTGGAATAACGTAATCATAAAATAATAATAAAATAATAGTTTGCATCCGAAAATGTAATTTTTCTGCGAAATGGGACTGACCACCACATCAGCCATGTCTGTATTTGTGTGTCAGTGTGTATTAAGTGCCCTTAACCCCACCTGCTCACCCACTGTAAGTCCCTGTGGTTTAGAGTCTCTGCTAAAGGCCTGAAATATAAATGTGCTTCAGTAAATATCTCATTACAGGGACTCTGTCCCTCTTTGTGCACTCCTGGTCCAGGTAAACAACACGTAATCTGGCCTCCTATTGACAGCAGACACCTTCTTTTTACTCACGTCGGAGGAAATGAGTTGTTTGGTGTTGACACGTTTGTCTCTTTTTAGAAGAAGAGAGGGAGAGACAAAATTATTGTGGAAAGCAAGAAAGGCATTTAAGCTGTTTTGGGAACAGCTGCCAGACAACAACATCATAATTCACATTCAGAAAGGGCTGCAGGACTAAGGATTAAAGTCACAGTAATCATGAGAAATACATTTAATACCAGTTGACAAAGCAATCTCACCACAAGGGCCGTTAATAGCTCTTCTGGAGCTTATGATCTTATCTTCATCATCTCATCTGCCGAGGAATATTCTGTGATACGGTCGAAAGCTCCAGAAAAGCTACTAATGGACCTTGTGGACCTTGCTGTTTCCAACATCAAGAAAGAACTTTCAGTCTCAACCAGCTATAATAGTGATTTATAAGAATTGTAAAGTTTGTAATGACTAAATTGTATGTTTTAAATACTTGATAATTTACAGCATGATAACTTTTACTCTATATAAAATCCTCAGATCAATTCTAAGGGAGATTTGAATTTACTATCAATGTAGAAGATGATAAATAGTAACACTAAATTATTGTCCTCTGTCTACTTTCAACATGAGAAAATAAATGTTTTCCACATCTGGTCACCCATATGTTTTATCCTTCAGAGGACAGAGCTGCTCTCTGTTTCCATGGTTACGCCTCTGTGCTGCTACATCGAATAAGGGATGGCGGGGTGGGCAGTTGGTGCATTGTAATCAGTCTAGTAGCGTCCACTTCATGGCTCCGAGAGAGGGAATTAAAGTGGTGGCACTTTGTTGGGCAATGTTTCAGAGCAACTTTCTCCAAAGCCCTTTTCAAATATGGAATATGTAACAATGCTGGCTTCATCTGTCCGTTAAAGTGACGGCTTTTTGTCATTCAGACATGACGGGACATTTACGGAAGGAACCACATTGCTCTTTAAATATTTAGCACCTGGTGGACGGGAGGGAGCAGAGAGAGAGAAAAAATATGATAATAGTGAGGATGAACACGGTTTTCTGTTTTCTCACAGGCTGCATCTGTGATGGTTTTTAAAACTTATTTTGCTTGTCGAAGCCTTAATTAATGACCATCATGAGTGCGAGTGACTCTTTCCACCACTTCTCACACCAATCCACTGAATTCTGCTGCCTCTGATATAAAGTCCGACACGCAGCGCCACCGAATGGCTTTCCTCGATGCTCATCTGCAGGGAGAAGATGGACACAGAGAGATTAATTTAAGAGCGGTTGTTTCAGCAGGACAGTTTTCCACAGCTGACTGTGTGTCTAACAGTCCTGTATCAGTGTTGACCATCAATAAATCATGTTGACTTGCACCAGGATCTTTGTGGGACTAACCCTTGTAAGCGACGATAAACATTCATGATAATGTCAAAGGTCGCCTCTGACTTTCTTTGTTTCTGTTTTTTTTTTCTTCTCCTCAGAGATCCTGGAGACGCCCAAGTCCACGAAAATGGTGAGTCAGATAACGCTGGGCAGATATGGCAGTGCACACGTAGGCCTTGTCCGTTAATAATGATCTGCTCTGTTGTTTCATCCTGATTCAACACTGACAGTTCACTGCTTGCTGGTAACTGTGGGATGATGCTTGGTGACTCTTCAATGAGTATATTGACATTTATTTTATGTTTTTGACCATTTTTACGAAGAAGTGCATTTCGTGTGCTCAATAACATTATTTTCATTCAGTCTAAAAGAGATTTTGCGAAAATCTTAGTGCATTAATTGTACAGTAGACAGTGATGCTGACAATTTGCAACCAAGAAGTAGTCATTTACAGTACAAAGGAGTAATATACATATACCAAAATATTACAAACTGTGCCATTAACCCTTATTTTATACATATCTGTAAAAGAATATTGAACAATCTGGAAGTTTCTTCCTCTGTAATTAAAATACACAACTACAGATTTGAAACATTTATTTTTATAAATGTATATGTATTTTTGGTTTAAATAATCTTAAATGACCCATTTTGAATTTGCCAAATTTTGTCAAATCAGATCTTCTAAAATCCATATCTGAATGAAGGCTGTTTTCACATCTGACCAGCAGGGGGCGCGGTTTACTTATAAATATAACTGTTTACTGACATACCTACAGATTATTTATTTATCAAAACAAATAGAAGAGCTATTGAGCTAATGTTTTAATTATTTTTGGGATTTTATATTCCGCTATATTATATATTATATATTCAGCTAACAGCATCATGTGTAGAGTCAGAGAATGCCTGGAGAACAGAGGACACAGTGATGCCAAAAGTCTATAGAAATCACATAAGAGAAGACACTAAAATCCATTACACCAATTACCAAAGTTATCTACAGTACTGTGCAAACGTTTTAGGCAGGTGTGAAAAAATGCTGTAAACTAAGAATGCTTGTTAATAGTTTAGTTTCATCAATTAACAAAATGCTGTGAATGAACAGAAGACAAATCTAAATCTAATCAAAATTTGCTGTGACCAGTCTTTGCCTTCAAAACAGCATCAGTTCTTCTTGGTTCACTTTCACAGTTTTTGAAGGAACTCGGCTGGTAGGTTGTTGCAAACACCTTGGAGAACGAACCACAGATCTTCCGTGGATGTAGGCTTCCTCAAATCCTTCTGTCTCTTCATGTGATCCCAGACAGACTGGATGATGTTGAGATCAGGGCTCTGTGGGGGCCATACCATCACTTCCAGGACTTCTTGTTCTTCTTTACGCTGAAGATAGTTCTTAATGACATTGGCTGTATGTTTGGGGTCATTGTCCTGCTGCAGA
>JAVQJF010009519.1:0-11919 GCA_036023855.1 Gadopsis marmoratus | reverse complement strand
GCTATTTTGTCTCTCTTTTCTTCTGTTATGGTGAATTCATTCATTCATTCATTAACCAGACTGCTTATCCTGAAGGGTCGCAGGGGGGGGCTGGAGCCAATCCCAGCTAACATTGGGCGAGAGGCAGGGAAACACCCTGGACTGGTCGCCAGTCAATCGCAGGGCGTTATGGTGAATTATTTTTTATTATTTGTGAAGCACTTCGTAACTATGTTTTGAAAAGTGCCATATAAATAAAGCTATTATTATGATTGTTATTATCCATTTTTACTCTGAAATGAATATGCCCTCCTTCAATATTTGGCTCGGAGAAGATGGTACATTGTCAATTCAACTTTTACCCTTCCTTCACCTACAGCCAGGCTGTCCCTCAAGAAGGTTTTAGCCATTATTCCAACAATATTGCTGAATCCTTTCTATTCTGCAGAGACTCTGTGATAAAGGGTTTAAAACTCTGTCATGCCTGCTACAGAAGACAACCTTGAAAGGTGAAAAAAATGCATGATGCCTTGAAGCGTAGATAACATGACATGGTTTTACAGGTAGAATTGGTAGACAGCCTGTACACTGACCACATTCAGGTCATTTTATTTCAAATGCAGGTTTAAAGAAATAGTTTGACATTTTGGGATAGACACTTATATTCATTTTCTTGCAGAGCGCTAGATTTAGAGGACTGACACCACTCTCACATCTGCCCTTTAATTATGGGTCTGGAGCCAGTAGGCAGTTAGCTTAGCATAGCATAGCACCTGCAATGCCCTCATTTGAGTCATATGACAGAAACCAGGTCACATTTCATCCCATTGCACTAACATCCCACTCAAGTATCAGTTAATGGTATTAAAGAACAAGTGAATGGATGAATCACTTTGGAGGCGGGGAGCCACATGACAAAGGTAAAGTGATGTGGTGAAAGTACTGCCAATCAGAGGTGAGGTCACACAATGTCTGAAAAATGTTGGAGGGCGGAAAAACACTGTGACGTTTGAATTCACGGGAGCGTGTCTACACTGTACCAAACACGTTTGTCATTTTTACTCCTACTTTGCCACCAAGAGCACTGGTTGCTTTCATGTTGGGCAATATAAAATCACCCATACAGTCGAATCCGGTGAAGTGGCGTTGTCAAAAATGATTAATTAGAAGAAGAGATGAATAATATGTTCTGAATTGTTAGAGCTCTGCATACATGTTTAAATGGTAAAATGCACACTTCCTGAAGCCTGCATATTATGAAAAGTGACTTTATACTATAGGCTCCATTATTATTTTAGGATTAGGCAAAGAAATTGGGAGACAAATAATAATTACTAAACACACTTTTCATCAGGCTTTTAAACATTAGTAATTTCTGCTTTATTGCATAGATTTACAATGCGACAAATGCCCCTGGTCAGACTTAAACCAGGGATGTGGCAGTCATATGGTATAGCTTAACTACTTGGCCACCAGAATGCCTCTTAACATTTTTATTATAGTATATAATAAATATCTTGTTTTATAACCGGACTTAAACTGTGTATCTACATTATTTCTTCTACTGAAGGCCCAACATGTTATCCTGTAGCGCTCACAAGAACATAAAGTGCCTTAATATAAATTCCGGGGATGTTTTCTATGTAAACACCAGATTAAATAAAACTGTTTCTCCATAGCTATATTTGTCTTACAGTGGCAGGTGTATCACTACAGAAACAAAGCTTTGTAGAAGATATCACACACCAGTGTGTGATATCAGGTATCACACACTGGTGGGAGTACAATTCCTTTCTGACACAAAAACAAAAGAACATAAAGCGAAGCAGCTGTTTCTTGAGGAACTCAAACAAAAACAAAGCTTCCTTGTGTAAATCACAATCGCTATCTTTGGACTTGGCTCTGTGTGGACGGACAACAGCAGAACTATACTTTCTGAAAATTATTTGGCAGATTAGCTCAGGAATCTTGGCAGGGTTCGGTCAGCAGAGACTGGCCGTAACAAAGTGAGGATATGCTGAGTCGACATAAAGAACACATTTAATTACCATCATCATCAACCATCCAAGAGGACCATCCGGGTCAGAGCCAGAAACCCCCTACCACCATCTTCTGCCAATTCAAAGGCTTATTTTTAGGGACCAAACTTCTCCTCTTCTCCGCTATGTTCTCACGGCCACGGCTCTCTCGTTTGCTCATCTTTTCTCCTTTTGACAGCTCACGCACATTGCTCTGGTTCCTGATCAGATCTTATTGTTCCCATCTCATTTATGTTTATTCTTATAACCCAAGAAAACTATCCCAACAGATACACAAAGAAAGAGAGGGACAAAGAGACCTATAACACCTAATTGTTCTAACCGGTCGGTGTAAGACTCTTACACCCTCTCATTTCTTAATATTTCAATTCTCACATGTTGTAATATCAGAGGGGATGTTTCTGATGTTTAACGTAAGCATGTGCATGATTTGCAGAAGAAGCACGAGTGATCAATATTTCTTATAATGTGAAAGGCCCCTATAGAGAATTAGCATCTGAGTCTTCGTCTCTCCGGAGCGTTTAAGCATTTTGCTCTCATAGGAATCGTTTCCGGCCACAGCAGGCAGCACCAGACAGACAGACACGGTTGGTGAACATAGTGGTGCATCGAGGTGCTAAAGAGCCAGATATTTCCCTCGGGAGTTGGTGGAGAGCAAAAACAGATCAAATGGGGAGTAAATATTGGACTTAAATTCACCAGGTGGCCAGAAACACGACCCCAAATTAATGCTAATATTGCTTCCTGTGTGCTGGATGCATGGGCTGTTTTCTAACAACTTCACCACATCAACTTAAGAGTGGATAATATGCCCCCAAGTTACCAAAAAAAGCAGCTATTGCAGGTTTAAGGCAACATTGTGCAGTATCTGCTAATACTGACTGAATAGTTCACACAGGTACATTTTATGGTCTGAAGGGGACAAAGGATCCTGATGGACGGCCATTTCCTGCTGTTAGTGAGGACAGTGAGCCTGAGGGCCAACCAGCTTAGAGCCAACACCAAGAGACCAACAGTCTTGGTCCTTATAGAATTATATACATTTTTTAAATTAAGAATTGTATTTCTTATTAAAGCAGAGTGCTGAAAATCTCCTCCACAACCAAAAGCAGCGGTTTCCTGAGGTTCCAGAGGGAGAAACCACAAAATGAAGACCAAGGTCCATAAAATATTACTGCATGTGAATATAAGAAAAATAATTATTACTCAAATAAACATTGGACCATCTTGTTGCTTGTTTTCACCTTTTAATTGATACTTTTGATTCATACATTGTCAGAACAACCCAATCTTCCAAAAAAAACATTTGTATGGTTTAAGAAGAAAAATCATATAATTAAAGTTAGTTGTTTCTAACATGCCTTACAGGTCTTACAGGTTCAGTGGCTTCTGGTGATTGAAATCTAATTTCCATGCATGGTGGAAATGTCCTGTGTGTTGAGGTGAACTGGTGTCTCAGTGGGCTAAAGTGTAATGTCCTGATGACCTTGTTGTTACATGCTATCCCCTCTATCTAATTGATTGGTCTAAAAGAAGGGAAAAAAAGTGATGTCCCCTTAAAAAAAAAAGAGCAACATGTACAAAAAACATGGAACTAAAAAAATAAAACCACCTCCACGCTTGCTGATCATATCTGTATCCACAGACTTCAGTCTTCTGGCGCAGTTCAGCAGAGTTCAGATGTTGCAATCGTTCCAACAGGGTGTGTGTGTGTGTTTGGTAAGAGACACTGAGGACAGCTGATGTCATGACTTCAAAACAGACTTCCAAGAGTTTGGGCGACCGGAATGCTTCCAAACGAAGCAGTATTTGGAAATGGTTCTTCACGGTATGTGTGCAAGTGCAATCACATGACTTCACGTTCAAGGAGGAGACACATTTCACATAGAAAATGTTTTATTTACAACAACCCCCCCCCCCCACTCTCGCACACACACACGCACACAGACACACTGGTAGCAATCCAATCCATTTCCCCCCAAGACATAGTACACACTTATAGACATATACAAAATAATTTCATAGTAAAACTCAACCACTTTGTAATAATTTGAACTAAAACAGCTAAGGCTGAAAAGCCATTTGTGTTTAACAGACACATGTATATTATACATATGTAATATATCTAATGTTTTTTTAAATGGCATTCGTTCCACACACACACACAAAGAAAAGCAAATCTGAAAGGCACAACATGGCATATACTGTTTCATGTGTCTTTTGTTGGCTTCACACTTTCTCACAATTTCTGCAGGTGACTGACATAAAATGTTACAGGCAATAATCTGATTTCTGTCTTTGGATAAAGCTGATTTAAAAGAGATAGCACATTCACCCTGATGCCAAAACAGAAAAATTACTATTGTTTTGTGTGTGTGTGTACGCACGCATGACCACTCATGCATTTGTGCGTGTTCACAGAGGTATTGAAGCACGTACACACTGCTGCTGTGACGGTTGTAACGAACGCAACACGTGGATAAGCTGCACATGAACGACACATACTGTGTACTGTGTGACATGTGGTGTAAAATATTCACAGTAATACATTTCTCCTTGAGGCACTTGAAGCAGGCTGCGTTGAGCACTTGCAGATTTTAAGGTTCAGCTTGCCAATAAGAAAGTCCCCACTCTTTCAGTAAGTCATAGACACTCGTCCTGAGTGGTGCAATAGGTGGTAGTTTCGCATTTAGGTTGGCAGCCCACTCATTCACAAAACGTCCAGGCTCAGCAGTGGCTAAATGACTGTGCACCGCAAATAATTCACATGCTGCTGTCTAGACAAGATCTAACGCTCACATTCTGCCTTTCTTTCCTTGAGTTCTTCCTCATCTCTTTCTCATTTTCAGTCAGCCTGTCTGGCTACCTCCCTCTTTTTCAACATGCCAGCAGCACAAATTGCTTTCCTGTCTAATTTCAAAAATAAAATCTCTTTATTCTTTTACTTGTCTTCCCACTCTCCAGTGTCCTTTTCCTCCGGTTAAATTCTAATACAAGTCCTTCATGATCTCCTGCAGGAGCGGGTGTAAGCACATGTCCACCTCCGTCTTCTTCAGCAGCTGGATGAAGTGGACGTGGTCGGTGACGATCTGGCGCAGGTCGGTCATTTTCTGGAGCACTTTGGCGAACAGTTGCAGAGAGTCTGGGTGGTTTAGCTTCAGCTGCAGCTCCAGCGAATGGAGCACCGTCTCCTGAAGCTGCTCGATGGGCTTCACATTCAGCAGGCCTGGACGGTCTGGACGGATCACAGAGACAGGGGGGAAAAAATTAGTGGTATTTCTGGTGAGGGCGCCCATGGAGAATTTAAAGAGAGGTACAGGTCCATAAGAGAAGAAAAATAGACACACAAAGGCGGCAGATGATCTACATTTTCAAAAATTAAATGGTCAGCAGTTCTATTGGCTGAACATCCCTTAATTTAGCCATTCTTTATTACCAGACCCAGCTCTATTATTGCTATTTAAAAAAGCCTTCTTATCGTCACTTCAAGCTATAATCTTAGCCATTTAAGTTAATAATTGACTTAAATGTTTGATTTTAATTCTCATGAGGTTCAAGGCCAGACGTTTATCAAGTAGCCACACGCTAACTGGCTATATTAGACCATATACTAGTTTGGGCTTTAACACAGGTGAGTGTGAGTGAGTCTGCAATAACACCCCGTGATTTCCAGCAAACTGATAAATGGGTCAAGGCTGGTCATACATAATGTGTATAATGAAGTGGGCTGTCAACCGCAGCCACCGTACAGCACTTTACATTCACAGTGAACTAAATTGTTCTGAGACCACATGTCGGCTAGAAAATATCATGCTCATGAAATAAATTGATGAACAGCCTTGATTGCTTACAGTGATGTGTTTAAATATATTATACACATACCATTCTGCACTACAAGCTGGTGAAGAATTTGTTAAAATATGCATATTGAATGAATGAATGAAACCACTCTCACAATTGTCTGTTCAAAATTAAGCTGGAGCCAAGAGACCAGTAGCTTAGCACAAAGACTGGAAAAGACTTAACATAAAGACTTAGCATAACGACTCCAAAGCTACCGAACACGGTGGCCAACATGTATGCCGTTTGTTTAATCTGCGCAGAACCCGAGTTGTAAAATACAGCCAGAGCCAAAGTTAGCTTCTTTATGCTAACCTAAGCTAACTCTTTCCTGGCATGCAACTTCATATTAAAAGACGGACATAAGGGGTGATATCAAATTATTCCATTAAGACTAGAGTCCTTCTAGGCTACTGTGATCTGACACCTACAACATTATCCTGCAGGAAAAAAACAAAGCAAGACAAAAAAAACCCACTGACCCCCGCTGAGGATGATGACAGCCAGAAACAGCGCCATGTCGCTGTCGTCCAGCTCCAACATGTTGAACTTGACTGAGAACTCAAACTTTGGTTCTAACATTTTACAGAAGGGTTTCCTGAGACTCTTGAGGAACTCCCGCGTCATGAAGATCTGTCCGTAGGAGATGAGGGTCCCGTCTTTGTTCATCAGAGGCGACATCATGATGATTAAGACCTCGATCACACCGTACTTCAGTAAAGTTACCTGGGAAAACGGTTGAGGTGAAGAGCTTGTTAACTAGAATTTCAGGAGTGATCGCTGCTAAGTAATGATTTTAAAGTCATAAAACACCTCTGTACATGGTGAACACAATCAGCAGGCAACAACAGAATAATGGTATTCAGATCTGAGTGACAGAATGGATGAGCAGCAATATTTCATGCCTCTCACCTGATCATTGAGATCCAAGTTGATGAACCCTGGGATAATCTTGGCGAACTCTGTCACTTCTCTCACTGCTTCAGCCGAACGTGATTGACAGCTGTGGAAGAAACGGAGCTCCACAGCGTCCAAAATGCTACGCTCTGAGCCCGGGTGGGCTCCAGTGAGATCTGAAATGGGATGAGATGTGCATAGACAAAACACTCTGATGAGGCAGTCAAGTTGCAGGATTACAATGAAAAACTAGACCAGCACTGCGCAATCTTTTAAATATCTTCAGAAATTTAAAGCCCAATTCAACCAGGAAGTGAAACGACAACATGCATGACATGCAAATGCCTGATTTAAAAAAAGAGAATAAAAAAAACTATATCAAATCATTTAAGTAAGTTGAGAAATCCATTCTGTGTTGCATACAGTGCCATCTGTGTAAACACAAAAATGACTGATTGTTGATTATACCCTGGTTCCAGACATTTGTATCACTGCCCACATCTATGGTTTTATAAGGATTTAAATAGTGATAGTTCTAACCTCCATGTCCGACTGTTAGGACGGATGTCTGCTGCAGGTGCTCCTGGATGGGCATCTGCTTACAGTTAATGAACTGCTCTCCTTCCATTAGAGACTTCATGTCATGGATGACAAAAGGCTGGAGGTAGAGAAGAAAGAAGGAAGAGATATTTGTGGGAGTAGGGAGAGCAGGTAGAAAAGGAGGGAGGAAGCAGAAGAAAAGAAAAGGAA
Source organism: Gadopsis marmoratus (assembly GCA_036023855.1). Taxonomy (NCBI): domain Eukaryota; kingdom Metazoa; phylum Chordata; class Actinopteri; order Centrarchiformes; family Percichthyidae; genus Gadopsis; species Gadopsis marmoratus. Next base: position 4,414 of record JAVQJF010009519.1, on the reverse strand, counting down.
AAAATAAACAGTGTCAGGTCCTCATAGGTTTTCTGAGGACGTGTTGGCTACAGATGTAATTACATATACTGTGTATGCACTTTGGCCATGGCTCATTCATCAGACCTGCAAAAGCAAACACCACATGTCTCACATGTCTGATGGGCAAAGGAAATAAATCTTAGCTGCAGCCTGAGGCAGACAAAAACATTTAACAATTAAGCTTAACTGAGTTGAAGTCGTGCTTACTGTACAAAAACACACCACTGGCCAAAATGATGAATGGTACCATTCATTTACTTAAAATCTTCCCTTTTCATTGCGGTAAAATTAATAATGACACATCCTAGAGGGAGGAATTACAGCAAGCAAATCTCACAAAACATTCTGAAATGAACAATTATTTCTTATGTGAGTGAATAAAATAGAGTGGGCGGTTGATATGTGCGGCCTGTGCAGGAATCTTCAATTCCAAACTATATGGAGTTTCTATGGAAGTTCAGAGCTGCCAATTTTTAAATAAATCATAATTTAAAGCCCGACTACTAACTTTAAAAGAAGAAAAAGAACATTCATTCTCTTAAACATGAGAAGTTGAATTCATAGGCATTAAAATGCACCGTTGCTCCGTTCATACACTCAGGGGGTTTGCTGCTGCGGACTTACTTGGTCTTACTTAACAGTCGATTAAGTTGGCTAATGTTAGCCATTGTTTGCAAACATTAAATAGACGTTGCTGTATAACAGACATCACTGAGTCACTTTGCTGACTTTGTAACCCTTTTCTGCTTGCAAATGCTGCAAAAGTTAATTGAGGGAAACAGGTGTCAGAAGACACCTTTCCAATGCTTGGGTATGTGTCCAGGGTTGCCATGTCTGCCTATTATAAGGAGAGCTGCTTGTGTATCTAAGCCGAGAGAGTCGATTGCTAGATGTTCTTAACTGACTTTACAGACAGAGAGAGAGACACAGAGAGAGAGAGACACAGAGAGAGAGAGAGAGACACACAGAGAGAGACAGACAGAGAGAGAGACAGAGAGAGAGAGAGACACAGAGAGAGAGAGAGAGACACAGAGAGAGAGAGACACAGACAGAGAGAGACACAGACAGAGAGAGAGAGACACAGACAGAGAGAGAGAGACACAGAGAGAGAGAGAGAGAGAGAGACAGAGAGAGACAGACAGACAGATGGGGGGGAGTTGGGTAAGTAAGGTAACCGTCAGTTGTTCCTCATTAACCCTCTCGGAGTTAATGTGCAACACATTCAGTTTGATTCAGAACCTCTTTAAGCCTCACAGTCAGCTCTCTGCTCCGTCACTGAACAATGGATGTTTTGTATCAGTGCCTTCAGAATAATGTGTGTGCCAATAAAGCCATGATGGGAAGCTGCTGTGGAAGCTTTGGGGTATTTGCTATCGTCAACCCGCCTCATCTCTCAGCAGTGTGCAGCCTGAACACAGCTCCGTCCAGAAGGAGGTGGAGAGCTCCACGTTTCTAGCAGCATTTAGCACTGATTCAATGCCACACAGCTGCAAAAGCTTTCTGGAGAGAAAGAATAGAGCAATTATCTGGTTTTTTCTCCTTCTTTCCACGGGCAGGAAACTATGAGAGGACAGCTGTGTCTGTCGTTCTCCATCTGCGGCTGCATGCACCGGGACGGATCAAACACACCATCACTTATTCACTTCTACGTTTCTACATTATGTTGTGCACGCTGCAAACATGGACGCACATGGAAACACCCTGCAGACGGGGGAATCTGGGTCCGGGGACTTTCCACCTTCTGTTCACTCCACCTTCGACTGGACTGACAAAGACCAGAGCACCAAGAGCAGCACAGTGCCGTACTTTAATGTTCTGGGCACATCTGGGAACAAAATGTCTTGCAATCTGGTTTTATTTCATTCAAAAATCAAAAATGAAGATATGCTGGTAATAGATAAGCAGTGGTGGAAGAAACCAAATACATTTATTGTACTTAAGTACAGTTTTGAGGTGCTTTTCTCGAGTATTTCTACTTTATAATGCGGTAAATACTGTACTTGTTACTCTTCTGCATCTATCTGACAGATAAAAACCTACAATGAAGATCGACAATACGATTTCCACAGCAAATCAACAGTATATAAACCAGCTAGACCGAACTCGACCTCAGCCAGCTAACATTAAAATGCTAATCAGTTCTAATTATGTATAATATATAATAATGTAACTGGCGGATGCCATGCAGCTTTTACTTTTATACTTTCATTAAATTTTGCTGTTAATACTTACAAACTTTAACTTTAGTACAATCTTGAGTAGAACCTTCACTTGTAATGGAGTATTTAAACAATTACACATTTAGTATCCTCTGAATAGATATAAATACATACATACATGTGTATAAAATACATAAAGCATGCTTCCCTGTTTGATTCATTAATGTGCACGTCAACAATCTGACCAAAGGTTTATTGTAGGCGGCGAGCTGAATAAAAGCAGACTGAAAACAACAATTCATTTTTTACTACCTGAGAAATAACACCCCGTCTATTAAATGTGTTAGTAAAAGTGATCCCGGATAAATCAGCCATTAGTTCAGTGTTACGACTGAATAACAACTGAACCTGAAGAATGTGGCCTTGTCATTTCACTTTTTAAACATAATTCTTTTTGCTCAAAGAGCACTGGGAGAGACGTCTTAAACTCTCTGCAAATGTTCATGGAAAATATTAATCCCCGGAGTCTGCTTGTATGGCTGAACGTCGAGTAGTTGCTGAGTAATGGCAGAAATATTCTGCTGAAGAGCCAACACCCAGTGCTGGACGACAGCTGAGCACCGAACGTTGCCACGACCACAGACTGCATCCACCTGTGTGCATGTGACATCTGTTAGATGTCGTTCGATTTCCTGCACACTTACATTAATGTATTAACGCGGGCCTCTGTTCTTGGTAGTTTTGGCCATCACTCCTATCAGTCATAATAACACAGTGAGCAGTTTGGTTGGAAACAAACCTCCAGGTTACACAAACGTATTTGGATGAAAAAACGAAGGTTTAAAGTTGAGTTATTACCCAAACTGTCTGTTGTAGCCTGCATCAGTTTACAGACCGACTGCATGGGGTCATTTCCGACATTTCGGGTGCGCTCACGTTCAGTTTGACCTCCAAATAAAGTGGTTTAGATCATCTGGATACACCCTGGGTTTGTTTCCAACCAGTCTTGTTTTGTGTTTCGACGCTACCATGTTCCCAGATCTCAGAAATAATCATTTTAACTCAAAATCTGAACTAGTGTTTGCAAAAAATAAATCTTGCCTTGTGCCTTTGTACTCCAGCATGGCGTTTGTCACTCTGACATGTCGTCTTCAGGAAAGGAGGCTGTCAGTGTTCTCGTTGCTAACGGACAACGGAGGAAACTAGCAAGCCTCCGAGGCGAGTCAGCGGCGTCGAGATGGCTCGATATTGTTCAATGGTGCGAATCTACGTGCCAAATGCACTGATCACTGTGATTCCACTGAAATGACTTGATTTCACAAGCATTTCCTGGTTTGAACGCCGGTCTTTGACGAGGCCTTTACATTAACGGCAAGAGGTCTGAAGTCAGTCAGTCAGCGAGGCAGCCGAGGCAGAAAAGACCGGAACCACGTCAAATGTGCAACGTAGTTCACGATGAGGCTACGTTAATTCAGACACAAATAAATGTTAGTTCTCATTTGTGCCAACGTGGTCTTTTGAATAAGTGACAGCCCTAATCAGAAATGACCTCAGTAAATACAGTATCATTACAGCCATTGGGAGAACTACAAATATAATCAGTACTGGCTTTTATATTTTTACCACTTTGTCATTACGCAGATGCGGCTGACCTTGTTCGCAGAGCTCTCCTGCGTAGCTGGGCAGGCAGAGACAGGTGAAGGTGCTGACTCCATCCAGACAGGTGGCTCCGTTCAGACACGGGTTGGACTGGCACTCATCAACCTCTGCAGACACACCACGTATTATTACTCCACATCATCCATCGGTCAGCGCAGGGTCAGTGTGTGCATGTGTGTGTGTACCTGTTTCACAGTGCTGCCCAGTGTATCCAGGTGCACAAACGCAGGTGTTCTGAGCTCCTTTTATGTAGCAGGAGCCTCCGTTCTGACACACACTGGCTGGGCACGGCAGGAGATCTACACCAGTGACACGACGCAAACGGAAAGCCATTAAAATCTACTGTACTGTAGCTCAGTGGGTCTCAGTACTCGACTGTTCACTAAGCCACCCGACTGCGGTCCAATCATAGCTCAGCAACCATAAGAAGGTCTCTCAGTGTCTGTATTTTATTCATTCATTCATTCATTCATTAACCAGACTGCTTATCCCGAAGGGTCGCAGGGGGGGGCTGGAGCCAATCCCAGCTAACATTGGGCGAGAGGCAGGAAACACTGTATTTTAGTTAAACATAC
>JAVQJF010009502.1:0-20485 GCA_036023855.1 Gadopsis marmoratus | reverse complement strand
CTGAATAATATCCAGATCATTTTGTATTAGCTGTTTTGTGCTAGTAGGAATATCGTACTGGGGTAATGGTAAGCAGGCACATAGTTTATACAATTTTGGTTATGAATCTTTATGAAATTTGCAAACATAGCATTGAAACTTTAACCATTATTTAAAGTTCATTTGTATAGTGCCATATTATATCAAAGTTATCTCATAGCACTCATTCATACAGAGTATGTACAGAGCCCCAACATTTCCCACCATGAGCAAGCACTGGGCAACAGTAGCAAGGAAAAACTCCCTTTTAACAGGTAGAAACGTTGAGCAGAACCAGACTCTGGGTGCGCGGTCTTCTGCCTCGATGTGTTAGGTTAGAATAGGATAGGATAGGATGTCTTTATTATGCCCAAGGGGCAATTTGTTGTACAGCCAACAGTAACAGTATAAACAACAACACAATGCACAATAAATACAATATACCGATAAAACACAGTTAATAACCATCACAATGCATTATTTAAAAAGGTAATAGCAGGAGGGACAAAGGAGTTTTTAAGCCTATTGGTTCTGCACCTTGGTAAACTATATCGGCGGCCAGACGGAAGCAACTTGAACTCATTCCACAGGGGATGGCTCGGATCAGCCAAGATAGACTGGGCCTCAAGGTCCTAACCTTATATAAAGTGAGAAAGGTAATTTAAGGTTGTGCCTACAATTTTACTGCACACCCTTAGGATAGCCTGCAATCTATTCTTATTTTTTTAATCTAAGTGACCCATACCAGCTGACGAGGGAAAATGTGAGAACTGTTTGAATAAAACAGAAATGAAACATTTTCATAAAGCATAAAAGAAGCTTTGCAGCTTCTGATAAAAATGCATGCGCATATGTGCATTCTTGCGTACCGTGTCCACATGAGGCTTAAATGTCAGCTCAACAGCCAGATCATCAATCAATTTTCTTGCAAAATATCCATTTCTGTGCTCAAAATGTTCGATTACGTTCTCGTAGAGTCAGATACAAATAAAAGTCCGTAATTTCGATGAATTAAATAATATTCAAATGATACTTAATTTCCCCTTTATAAACCACAATTTTATACTAAGATTACTTGAAAGTTCTTTTCATACTTTTTTTTGCCTTCATCAACCAAATCTCCACTGCCCCTCTGTCCTCCCCTCCCCCTTTTGAACTCCTCTCTTTTTTCGTCTCACCTCACCTCCTCCATCTTCTGTAGATGCTCAGCTTGTCTCCTCTCACAATCTATTCATACTTTCTGTGGCCTCCTTGCTCTCTTCTTTTTTCCCTCTAAGTCACCTGCTCTGTGTCTCAATTGTGTCATCTTTTACTTTCATCTCGTCCCATCTCCTCGCTCTGCTCTTACTGCAAAGACGGCCTATTTAAACGAGCGATTTAGTCTGCGAGTCATATTCTCACTAACGCGTTCAGACTCCTGTGCTTCTTGGGACAGGGAAAATGTGGGTGTTAAAAGTGAATGACTAACACTACATCACTAACATTGATCGACATTCCCTGAGCAAGGAACTGACCTTCTGTCTGCAACTCCATTGGCACTGCTCAGAAGTCAACAACAAAAGACTGTGGTTGTACTGAACAACCTCTCAAAAGGTGAATGTGTGTAAATGCATGAATGTGAAGCAGGGTGTTGGTTGAAAACACACCTGGGTAAATTACGTTTTTGAATTTAAATGAGATACTTTGGGGTGGAAGGACATGTGAAATGAGAAATAAATTGAGATAGACTCTTGAAAACAGCTAACCACCAATACCATCGCACAGAAGTAGCAGTTAAAGACAGAAAGAAAGATCCCTCTGCCACATGAAGGTTTCAGAGCAAAAGAGAAACGTAGAGATAAAATGAATCGTCAACTGGTCAAAAAGGCCCTGAGCCCAAGATAAATGTTAGAGAAAGGGTGATATAAAACAAAAACAGGCCAATCAAATTGGGGTCTATGCCTCTTGCAAAACTTTACAAGGCCCCTGTTGAGCAATAAGACAGATAGACGAGGTAGCGGGAGACAGGAGGTTGCATTTAGGGACTGAGTGATGGGCTGGTTCTATTAGGGATATGACCAGCACTGCTGCGGCCCTGCGTGGTGCAGCTATCCTCTGCTGTGAGGCTGTAGCTACCCTGTAGAAGAGCAGGGTGATGTTTATGTAGAGGCTTCTACGTGTATTAGAATTGGTACACCTTGTATGCTTTGAACTATAGCGCCAGAAGGTAAAGGCCAACCAATCCTTGTTTTGAAACAAAGATCAAAGCAGAATTGTGAAAGAAAGAATTGGGACAGAGAAACATACTGAGCGGAACATTTCACTTTTGAATAATTAACTTCTCATTGCTCTCTTGTAAACAAACTATGTAATGTTTAAATGTCCTCACACCTAGATTGGCATTTCTGTACTGCAATTTATCGGACGACATATATACACATATACAGATATATCTGTAATAAGCTAATATTGGCCAATATATCAGCCAAGATCTACAGTATTATTTTATTTGATGACTAGCATATAAGAAGCATGGAGAAAGGTATAATGGAAACCTAACGTAGACCTAGAATTAAGATATGTTCCCCAATGGGGATCTATCAGGACCTCTTGCATTCAGTGCTTTTAAAGTTTTTCCCAATCTTGTTGTCTTCTTTTGATCAACCTGTCCACTGCAATATTCCATGGGATAAATGGATAGTGAGCCACAAATTATACAAATACAAAAAACAAAAATAATTCATATCTTCCAAACTGTGAGAAAGCTGCTTTCTTGTCTGCATCTGGGGGAGCCTCTGAAAGTGGACACGTGTTATTGGGCTGTTACAACATATTTGGTGAAGGAATTGTGGACTTTGGAGAATCCAGCCCCTCATCTGGGACACAGCAATAGTGTTTACTCTTGCAGCACATTGACAATTTTGTTTTTTAGAGAGCCAATTAGATTGACCCAGCCTCACAACTCCCACTGGCTCCAATACATTTCCTACGTGCCGCCAACCCCACTGTAACTATATCCTGTCAATGTTTTACTTCTATAGGACTCTGTGGATGCTATAAAAGTTACAAAGGTAATTTACAAATGTTTGAAGCAATCATTTCACCGTGTCACCTCTTGCCCTGTAACTGTTTTTGTAACTGCCTCCTAGCTATAATTTCTCCATTGCATGTGTATGTACGTGTGTGTGTTACAGTGACTGCATTCTTATCTTAATTGATGTGATCTGTTGGCTTCCATCCCTATCCAAGCCAGCTTGGGTGAATGTGTGTCTCTGAGTCATCTGAAGTTATCTTTTTGCTAAATGTGAACCACTACAACCTTATCCAACTATCTATTGATTTAGTGTCTGTCACACTTAGCTGAACATAGCTCGCCTGGTTTGGGGGAAAGCGTAGGTAAACAAAGACTGGCGTTTGGCCATGAAGAGTACAAGAGTTTGGAGGCTTTAGTAATTGTGTTAAATTATGTGTATATGTACCATAGCCTGTAAATAAAGACGGTTGACGCGTCTCCACTTCTTCCAACACAAATATTCCGGATAAAAGCACTGCCATCTTGCACTGGTGACATCTTTTGGAGCCATAGTCTGCACAGTAGTAGTCTGTGGTATCGAGTTCCCGCCTATACACCCACCTGAACCAATCGTGAGCACACTCACAGTTTTTTATGGCGTCAAATAACTAATTAAAACCAAATTTATCGGAAAGATTAACACTTGAACAAACATTCATACGTATTCTTAGCATCGATGCACACACACATACACACAGAGTATGTGCCCACAGACACATTTACCCACTCAAGTGTAATGTGTACACATGTGCGCACACACTGTGAAGCACAAATAATAACATAAACAGTTGAGTTACCTCATGTATAAAATTATTAATCAGAATCAGAAACAGGTTTATTGCCAGTACGTTCTCACATACAGGAATTTGCTTTGGTGTGTGTTGGAGCAATAAAAATATGAATATAAAAATAAGTAACACACAGCATTTAAATTCAACACCTATTGCACTGATGACATTAAACATAATTAACCAAGTAATGCATTCAGAGGCTGTAAGGATTTAGCGACACAAACTGGTAACTTATTTACCTCAAGTATTGACGCTGTAGTTGGTGGCGAATATGAAGATTGAGAATTCCTACACAATCGCACCTTTGGACTAGAATATGTGTTGGCAACAGGAATCATGTGACAGTTTGGATTGGTGTTTATGTTTTGTATCTAAAATCTTAATCTTCAGATGCAGTGGGGAGTAGAAATGTAAAGTAGCATAAATTAGAAGGGACCGCTGCACTTACTATCTACATTTATATGACCGCTTGTTACTTGTCCACTTTACAGATTAAGATTTACACATATGATCAACAAATGTAACCTATTTTTACAGTGTGCTATAATTAGCTTTACTAACAAAAGATTTGTCTTCCACTGCAAATACCAACATTCTTTATTAGCGAAAGGGTGATAATAAGGCTGAGGGAGACACTATCAAGTTCTTGTAAAAGTGTAACTCCGACCTCAACTTCTGCTAGAACCCTCCCTCCCAGCATATTTAAAAAATGCAATGAGTGAGGGAACAACAACTGCAGGAGAAGTGGCTGCATGGCTACGTATGGGGGAAACTGACTGACACTGACTTGAGTCTTTTTTTAACATATATAAATTTCATGGCAGATAAGTCCCACGTGGTTGACTCTATGCCAGCATTGGCCTTGCTGGTTCAGGGAAGATTTAATTTAACAGTAGATGGTGTTTAGATTAGACTAGATTAGATTAGATAGTTTTATTGTCATTCAAGTCAGAGTTTCATCACAGTACAGTAATATGGTTACTTTTATAGCTCAAAAAACATGTTTAACTGTGCACTACCTCTTTAAACAAATTGAATAATGTGAAGACAAAAAAAGGGAAAAATTTGACAATTTTGCAAACTTACTCTTACTTTAATAAGAGTAAGATACGGATGCATTTGATGATTTTTTGCATTGCAAGGATTATGACAAGGTTAAAACAAATATGTTTTTTACTTTATTTTATCCAATTAGAGTTCCTAAGAGCACTAAAGCAAAGAAAAAAGAAAAGGCAACAGTGTCAGCTGAAAAGATCAATCAGACAGTGAATTGATCAGGTGACAGTTAATTAGACAACAGTTTGAGATGCTTATAAGCAGTAATCAACCAGTGGATATTGTGTTGACTCAATTCGGTTCAGGTACCCTGCAACATAGTTAGCCTTTGGAATGAATTGCTACCAAATAATGATGTAGATCTCTTTTAACAGTGTACCAGCTTGAATATAATATGACCCTGACCCTCTTGTGCAACACCTGTGTTGGCATAGCAATTACAAAGCAATTACAAATAAAACAGCAAAGCAACATCTGCTGAGGTCATATACTGTTTTATTTAGAGCGTTTTGTCATACCCACCAGTTATCATACACTGCTCAAAAAAATTAAAGGACCACTTTGAAAACACATGATCTCACTTGGAAAAAATATGCTGGATATCTATACTGATATGGATTGGGTAATGTGTTGGGAACGAAAGGATGCCACATCGTTTGATGGAAATGAAAATTATCAAACTACAGAGGGCTGAAGTTAAAGACACCCCGAAAATCAACGTGAAAATATGATGCAGCAGGCTAGTCCATTTTGCTGAAATGTCATTGCAGCAGCTCAAAATGGTACTCAGTAGTTTGTGTGGCCCCCATGTGCTTGTATGCATGCCTGACAATGTCGGTCATGCTCCTAATGAGAAGACGGACGGTGTCTTGGTTGAAAGTTACAAATGACCTTCTAATTGCATCAGATAAAGGTCTTGTACTTGTCTTGTTAGATCTTAGTTCTGCTTTCGATACCATTGCCCATCACATTTTGTTACACTGACTGGAACATTTAATTGGCATTGGAGGCACCGCACTAAGCTGGTTTAAATCCTGTTCATCAGATCGATATCAGTTTGTTCATATTAATGATGAATCGTCCATGCACACCACAGTTGGTCACGGATTCCCACAAGGTTCTGTGCTTGGACCAATTCTATTCACCTTATATATGCTTCCTCTGGGCAATGTTATTAAGAGACACTCCATACATTTCCATTGTTATTCAGATGATATGCAATTATACTTGTCAGTCAAGCCAGATGAAGCGAGTCAATTCATCAAACTTCAAGCATGCCTCAAGGACATAAAAACCTGCATGACCTGCAATCTTCTAATGTTAAACTCAGACAAAACTGAAGTTATTATTAAGTTACATTATCCCTGTGTGAGCCCTGAGCCACCCCCTGGGCAAGGGGTGGGCTGGGTGAACCCTGAGCCTAGACTGCCGGGAGACATCCCATGATGCACTGAGCGCTTGCGCGCTCTCTCTCCCCCCCCCCCCTTCCTCCCTCCCTCCCTCTCTGGAGTCGTGGATTCTGGATCTGCGGGATCTGGTTTTGCGCAGTCTGGATGCACACGGGTCTGATGGAGTGGCTGCAGACCGCCTGCTGCTACTGTTATTATTAGTGTAGCTGTTGTTGTACTGCTAATACTATTGGTTGTTTATTTTAACATCAATAACATTGTAACTGCCATTGCTTTACATCTATGTGGAATTGTACTGTGCTATTGTGTGTTCTCTTTTCATCATGCTCTCACTCTACCCAAAACCCCCCACCCCCTAAATATCTTTTTTTTTTTTATATATATATCAAACATGTCGAGGGAGATGACCACCCACCGAGAGCTTGGTTCTGCTCGAGGTTTCTGCCTGGCAGTTGTTCCTTGCCACTGTCACCTATTGCTCGCTCATAGTGAAATTGTCGGGTCTATACATATAGAGTTGGTCTAGACTTGCTCTATAGTAATACAGAGCAATATAAGGGATCTGAGATAACTCTGTTATGATACAAATAAAATTGAATTGAATTGAACTACTTCCTGCATCCTGCTAGGTAGCTGCTAATTTGTAACTTTTTGGCAAACTACTTAAAAGTTAGCTAGTTTCAATCATGGACTGCTTATTTGAACCATGTTTGTTCGTCCCACTGCGTCAGTCTTTCATCAGAAAGGTGTGCTTCACATTGTTTGATATAATTGATTAAGCTGATTAAGGTTGAACGTTTTCCAAGTGTACGCTGGAGGTGTGGTACTTTAATGAATCATAATGTTGGGACAATAACCTGTTCACGCAGGGCAAAGAGCTGAACCTCAGAAGGTAATAGGCCTTTTTCACAGCAGCCATTTTGACATGTCATTCCAGGGTAAACACAGGTGTAATTAATGAATAACTATGGCCCTATTGCATTTAGGTGTCCCTGGGCCCTGGTATTGTGCATGCTGGCTCACTGGAATGGCCATGACACACTAAATAGAACAGGACCATAACTTATTTCATCTATTACACCTGTGGTTACCCTGCTATGACATGTGAAAATGGCTGCTGTATAAAGGGCCTGCTAAGATCACTAAGATTAAGGGCAATTGGGGTTGGGAGTAGGCATGTAGTGTTGTGAGTAAGTTTAGGTTTCATATCCAGGGAATTAGCGTAATGTAATGCATTTACCTCCTAGGTGACAAAAACAGGTGTGTGTGTGTTTTCATATTCTGTTCCAGCATTGGAAATGATCATGATGAAGTTGTGTCCTCACCCTATCTCATGACTGCATCTTGCCCTCCCTCCACCAACAATGACTGCAGCGCCATCTTGTGAAAGAAAGAAGTAAGTTTATTTGAATGCTCTGTAACACTTGACACTGCATGTTTGCCCAGAGCGCTGAGCTGCAAGTCTATTCAGAAGTACATCTGTCGGTACTGGTTGTACACATCTTATATTCTGAGACAGGGTAGTGAGAAAACTGGGCTTTGAGGCTGGAGGAAGCATAGAGAAATACAGAGATTGCTGCAATATCAGTAGATGGCAGTAGCATCACACCAAGGCAACGGTACTGATTAATAACCATTGCATTAGATCATAATATCTTTTGTAGACAAATAACATGTAGCCTTAAGCTGTACAAAATGCAAAACAATGATCATTTATCAGATACTGTGTGTACAGGTTACAACATCATTTTATAAGATATTAGATTTTATTTAAATTCATTACCCTCTAGGAGGGTTACTGTGACACTACATGTGAATAAGTGATCACTGATGTTTACTATTTATTAAACAGTGCATCAGCAAAGAAGTGATCCTCAGTTAATTCCCCTCGATAATAAAATGTGTCGGCTCTGTCTTATGTCACACTCATAATTAGAAAGTGAGATAAGTTATAACGACTGTGAGACTCCATAATTCAGTCACAGATTTAAAAAGTGTAGACTAATTGCATTTTGCGTCTTATCTCTCAAATTGGATCCATTCCAGAGGTGGGATGGAAATCCCCGTCTTCACTCATGGAAGGAGCTCGTTCGCATGGATGCTGTGGATTTTCAGAGGCATGACAAAGCTAAGAAGTTGGGAGGGGTTTCATAACCAACTAGGGGAGAAAAACATGACAGATGCTGCCTTGCACTGGAGTTAATGGTGTGAGCGTTATTTTAAGATGGGGCTTGCTGCAGAGGGCAGCGGCAAGACACTTGACATATGAGAGGTTATTAGAAACATTTTACATGACTGTGCATTTGAGTGTAGAGAAGAAGCCGCAGCACTGAGGTCAGGTTAAAACTCCCTGCTCTGTAATGTCATGTTTAACCAACCTCCGCCCGACTTGCAAAGATCATAGCTAAATCAACATGTTTTTGCTCTAAATTATACACAAAGCAGCAGCAGGATCACTGTCACTTTATGCATCATGCAACACGTTCCTCTGCGTGGTATGCGTTTAGCTGGAAACTCTTTGCTCTCTGTCATTATATGCAGCCCAGGCAACACACAGCATCTCAAAATAAAACCTGAGGGTTGCTCCGTATGTAGTGGCTGTACACCATTTCTACCTTTTTGCAGGCTTTGTGTGATCTGCCAGTCTCATGTTAGCACAGGATGTTTGTGCAGAGCTTTGGTCTCTGCATCCTGCGTGCTCCCTGCTGGCCTGATGGCCAGATGGGTCAGCGACTGTGTAGTCGGGGCCTGGCGTGCCCCTTCTGTTCTCTGCGAGGGTCCACTCATGGGATCCAAACCCCAGAGACCAGAATTATAGTAGCTGGATCACAAGTTAAATGGATTCCAAGTGGAGCGGAGACATTCAGTACACACACACAAACCCCACACAGGTACATTGAGGAATATACAGCACACAGCCTCTTGCGTGGCAGCATACGTGCACACATGCTCGCAGTACATTTGAACTCTCCTGGAGGGCATAATGTTTTACTGAGTAACAGAGAAATTAACAAAAGATAATGTGATTTCATCTAATAAGCTAGAAGCAGACCTGATCCTTTATCATTTCAGACAAGCTGCTCAGGAGGGTTACATTTCTGAAGTGAGAATTTTCTTGCCATGTCATGTGGAAATTTAGTCAAGTCATCTTCATCTGTTATAGCAGTCCATTAACTCCATTGTGAAGATACATAATTGATGCAGCCTTTGGGTAGAGTTTAATCAAATGGAGAGTGCTCCACACTCCACCGCAAACTGAAAAATGAGACACACAATCTTCAGCAATGTAGTTTGTGTGGCAGGACTATAATTCACACTTTGAATTGATTTGTAATCATTTGACGGCACACTTCCTGCACAATGCCCAAAGCCAGTACTTGTAGATTTTAAGCTTCTAAAGGTGGATTGATGTGAAGGATTGATGTGCCTGAATTAGGATCGGTTTTAAGAAGAAAGACTAAATAAAAGCATGACACCAGGCAGCTGTTTCTACTAATCTACAGCCAAACAAGCAAACCAAGTGTGGCATGTGATTTATTCTCTGTACCTTTCGGGTTTCCAATTTCACTTCATCTCTGTTTGATGTGGATTTCTATCACTCTCGCTCAACTATTCATTTCCTTTTCACTATTTTGTTTCTCTTTCGGCATTTACTTTTCTTTTAAATAACAGTGCTCTGTGTGGGATGTGGAAATGCATTGTTTATGCCATGTTCCTTGAAACCAAGGGTTTAGCTCTCTAGTTAAATTTCACAGTTAGACACAGTTTAAGCCACACATGATCTGCCTTGGTTTAAATGCTGTTGGCTTTTGGTTGTGCCGCGAACCTGAGCTGCAATTCAATGTTAAAAATGTACCACCGAATTTTACCCAAAAACCTAACAGCGAGTTGCATTTTTCATGCAGTCAAAACATAACAAATATGCAACATATTCACGAGATGTGTGCCTGCATGCTGTACTTCATTTCTCCATGAATGCATTTTTCTGACGGGGAAATTCGGAAAGCGGCAGATCAGTGCACCTACTCAGCTGCGAATTCTGAAGAGCATTTGTTTCACTCAGCCATCTTAATAACACAGCAGTCAATTAAATCTATGTCAGATATGTAATTTTCAAATTATCATTAACTGAAGGAAAGATGGAATTAGGTGTTTGGATATCGAAGAGATGGGAGGGGATGACGAGAGGAAGACAGCGAGAGAGGCATAATAGTCATTACAGTAGAGGCAACACCTACAAAATCCCCCAGCCAAAGATGAGTGAAGATAAAGGAAGTGACTGAGCTAATTGTGTACTGTCAGAATCCATATCTCTAACGACTGTCAAATGAGCAAATTTCAAATGTATTCTCTCCACCCACTCAATTCCCTCCAGGAGTAAAGGTGGAGAGTGAGAGCGATAGAGAAAGAGAGAGAAGAATAAATAGCAGGAGACACTAATGTGATGAGAATGATGCCTGGTCTCTTCCGCTGATTAAAAATGCAATATCGCTGTGGCAAACACACACTGTGCAAGTCTAAGCAAGGCACGGAGTAGGTCTGTGGACCCATAGTTATGAAATGGCACCAAGTGACCCCAGAGTAATTTATTCAATTAGAAAAAAAGGCACTGCATCTTTTTCTTAGATCGCTCGTAGAAAAACAAATAGAGCATTTCAGCTGCAAAGTTTATAAAATGTACTCGCGATCTTCCTTTAGACGCTAATTAGTGAGGAGATGTGGATGTTATGATTCATGTCTGACCACTGGCTATCTTACTGTAGCACTAATTATAAAATCTTAGCGTCACTGTGTGCTGGTAAAAGCGACTGGCCTGGTTTCTTGAGAACAGAGGAAGAAAGATGCTAGGAAACAGAAAGCGTCATAAGGAGGGCTTTGAGTGCAAGATGCAGTGGGGGGAAAAATAAGAAGAGCGAAGAGTGTCTTTATCCACCCCACGTTATATCAGGTCTCAGTTGGTCACTGATGGGAAGCAGATAAGGTTTCACTCTGGCTAGAGTTGGATAATTGGACATTTATGGAGAGATAGGAGAGCCGAGGGCCCAGGAGCCATGAAACAGAGCTAATCTAGACTCAGCATCAGTAAATTGTCTGTGAAAGAGCGCATCAGGAGTTCTGACAAGATAAGGAAGGCTTTCTTCAAAGGCAGAGCTGGACCAAAATGACATGAAATCTCAGATGGAAGAAAGCCTGGGCCGTTGGTGCTGGGACTTCTGCACGCCGACATGTACAATTCATATAGCGGCGATGTCACCTTGTCATCCAAATTGGGTCACGCAGACATCTTTGTAACTTGACCGCTCTTAAGAGTCCGAACTCTTGGCAAGCCCACACTGTGTACAGTTTCGAGGATCTACAAAATCTATTGTTCAACTTCAAATGTTCCATGCACAGTAACCTGCGACTGACAGTCCTTAGAGTTTGGAACATTTATGTCCTCCTGGTGGAGTGTGCCTTGCTCTCAGTCCACCATGATTAGTTTCCTCCCTTTGATGTTTTTCCCACTTGATTCTCCCAGGAAACTGCTGCCTAGAGAACAGGTGCACACTGAGCAGGTGGGCCCTTACGTAGGAGCCTTTAGAAGTTGGAGCTAGAGGAAACCATTCCTCACACTATTTTAGGTTGGTAAAAACCATTCCTGAACATGCCATATTTCCATTTTTGCATATTTTCCACATATCAAAGATCACGTCCCTCAAAGTGTTTGCTTTATGTCAAGATCCAAAATGCCATTGCTTGAGCCATTTCGTATTTCTTTGATTTTGCTGAGCTGCAAATCTAAACTCTATTCAGCCCCTACTGATTACTTGCACGCAGACACTGACACAGGCAATTCATTTGGTGGGGGAGAGGCTAGTCTTAATTGGGCATAAGTGGGATTTTTCTTGGCTGTGTGCAACAGAAAATGGCAGACTGTGTGTATGAGAAGTAAAGACCATCTGGTCCCACAGGAGCTGAGAGAGACACCAGGCAAATGGAAAGAGAAACAACAGAAAACCTGTGTGGATAAGGATCTTATTCCCCCTTGTTCCCTCTATCTCGTTCTCTCTCTCTCTCTCTCTCTCTCTCTCTCTCTCTCTCACACACACACACACACAGAAAAAGAGGAATCAGCATCTCTTGGTCATATATCATTTGTCCGTGTAACAGCCTAGAGGGAGATGCTTAGCAGGTGAAGAAACAGAAGTCTCTCATGCATGGCCTATTCACGTTTTTATATCATTTACACAGTACACATTAATCAATAGTGAAAATAGTAACATGCTTGCAGTGTTGTGGAGCAGGCCAGGCGCAGGAGTAAAGAGCAGTTAGCTCGTAAAGGCTCGGCCATCAACGGGACAAATTGATCTGACATGTTGTATTTTTCAAGTAGGGGATTGGTGGTGAGACTTGGAAGGAGCATCAGCGAGAGAGAGACAACAGATGAGACAGAAAGAGCAAAAGGGTGAGTAAAGGAGTCAGCAAGTGGACATCCTCTCCTCTGCGTGACAGCCCTGCTCAGTGAGCTTGCTAATGTGCCCTCTCATGGGGGTGAGACAGTCGACGGGCACACGACATTTCCACAAGATTATACAAACCCATAAACTGCACAGTGATTAATTGTACTTATTCATACATGAGTTTGAACACGCCGCACTCTCCCCTGCTATGAAACAAGCACTCACAAGCATGCACAGAAATAACTATGATATGCTGTCTGCTTTAATTGTATAAAATATAGCAAAGTGATTTTATTACATGTTCATAATTTGACAGACATCACAACATACTTGCATGATTGCTCTGATATTAATGCTTCCCACACCATAATTAGGCATAACATACCCAGTACGAAACTATATAAAACAAACATGCTTGCAGATACGGGGGTGGGGGTCAATTCAACAACAGATTAAAGCCATATTCTGTCATTTTAATAAAGTTCAGGTCTGGTGAGGAAAACAAACTGCAGAAGGATGCTGAAGCTCATGATCATTTTCAGAATTTATTTCTCTTTTTTTTCTTTTCTTTTTTGTTTACATCAAATAGAACAGACATACATTGGCACATGCAAAGTGAACACTTTGTGGTGCTTTTCATTACCATTCAAATCCAATTGAACAAAGACTGGATATCTATTTTTGTACTCCAAACATGAAAATACTCTCAAATATTTACAAAAAAATATACTTACAACGCCCATCACGCTAACATAATAATCATTTGGGACTGATTTGACTCGATTTCGTTAAAACAAAAATACTGTGTGTGGCAGAGCTTGCTGTTCAAGGTGATTAATTCAACTGCAAGAAGAAAAAAATAATCACTTATAAACTATACAAAACGGAAATCAGATAATGGGAACCCCAAGAGAATATGGCTTTAATGAAATTTCAAAAGAAAATATCTTGAAAGCTGATCCACTGTCCGTTTTTTTGCGGTTGTCATCATTCACAGTGACCCCTTTTTAATAGGCAAGTTGTTCTTTGTCAGAGAGAAGGGGACACAAGTTTAAAACCTACAGTTTGATTTGTGAGGCCCAACCCAGCCGCACTGGTTGCGCTAGTCTCTGTCAGGACTCATGTATCATGTCTGGATGAAGGTGGGATGCTATCCACAGTCCTGGAGTGCATAGGTACTGCAGGTGGTGCTGGGATGCCCGCGCTCGCTCTCCTGTCTCTGTCTGTCTTTCTCTGTTCCTCTAGAGCTCCCTTCCCTGTTCAATCACAGATCAAAGGACAAACGGCATTCATTTTGGAGCAGATCAGATCCTGAGGTTGTTGTAACTCACATATGTTTTCTTGGTTGCTTGACCTGCGAACAGAGTAAAAAAAAAAAAAATGAAGATAAAGATTTACTTTGAGCACTGCTAAGACAAAACAAAACGAGAAGGAGAAAAATGCATCTTGAAGAGGGAAATAAACATCATCCACTTTTGTAAACTATCCCTACTGTGTCGTGCATTCTTATCACCAGCTGTGTGCAATCAGTAGCAATATTTTCTGGCCTAGTGTATCATTTCAACTCACGATGCCCCCGTGTAAAAGCCTGAGCTTCTATTTTCAGATGTTAACTAGTGATAAAAAAAACCCCCACAAACACCACGCAAGTGAGTGGCGAACAAATGCTAGGGCATGCAATGTGATCCCACTCTGGATTGCCATGGAAACATATCAGAATGTGGCTGAGTGCCTAGGTGCTGTGTGTGTGTGTGTGTGTGTGTGTGTTTGTTTGTTTGTGTGTCCTCCTGTATATCTATCGTTACGAGAGCCAATTTGAGTTTCAAAGCTTCTGAGCCATTTTTGTGATCTGAGGTCCTTCTGGCTCGTCACGGATTCTGTAAAAGGCTGTTTTAGGGTAGAAAGTAAGTCTGGAGTTACAGTTAGTCTTTGGATTAGGGTGGATTTAGGGTAATGGGTGATGTTGTGGTGGTTAAGATTGGGAGGAGGAAATGTGAATGTAGGCAGTGGGTTTGTGTATCTGCATGTGTGTTGTCCTGTCTGTACGGTTAGTATAAATTCTATTAAATTCTCCTGCTTTAATGTTGCTATGGTGACCAACTCCCATGGGCTACACAATTAAAGGCCCACCATCTCTTTACAGCTGCATTTTGTAGTCTTGGCCCGGCAAGTACAGTATGATGAATAAGATATTAGTACATGTGCAACAGATTCTTGCTGTTAACCATAAACAGTCATCAGGAGGAGAGAGATATTATCTTTAATGTTTTGTTTTATCTATGATTATTTTAACTTATGTAAAGTGTCTTTGATTGAAAAGCAGCATATAAATATATTAATATTTATTATTAGCCGTCTTTAGCTAGACGCTGTGTCTTTGTGTGTGTGTGTGTGTGTGTTTGTCTGGGATTGAGACATCTACCTACACTATCATCTTAATTTTTTACATGCATTATTGATCTGATTCAATAACTTCTTATCTTTTGTCCTGCATTTTTTATTACATTCTGTTATCTTCCCAACAATGCTCAATGTTTATGGAATTAAATTGATCCGAAAATAATGAAGTCATCCACACCACACGTTTGTTGTGTTTGATCTATATCGGAAAAAAACAGTGCAGGACAGCGAAGCATTTCAACATCTCTGATTTGTAGGGTAGATCCTCCGTTCTCTGAGTGGCGTAATATTGGTATTGATATGCTGTAAGATCATGAAAATATTACACCATATCAATACCAATGTATATCTGCAGAACTCTCATATTCCTATAAATCACTCCGAGTCATCTCTTACATAGGGCCCAGAAAGGGAGGTATTTGGCGCTCTGATGGTTATAGGAATTGACGGACAGTCTCCAGGGATGGTCGAGGCGCAGTTCAGGTTTCGGGGCGGTCATGCACATAAATTCTCCATTAATAAATGTCACTTCTTCTGAGGCTAAAAAAGAAGGGCAAGAGGAGGAGAGAGTGTGCAGGGAGGGGAGACGAGGTGAGAAGACATTCGTGTAGGAGAAGCAGAAGGTGAGAGAGACACAGAGCAGATGACACGGTGCACTTTTGGGAGGGCCTTCCGCAGACCGCATGCCCTGCTTGGAGACTTTTGATGTGCTGCGGCGACAGATGTTAAGGTTTCACCCTCAGTGCAGAGTATTTGTTCATTGAGCCAAAAGTGTGACTGGCAGGATATGTTCCCCATCCCCTGACGCATGCGGCTCTCTGACTTATATATGAGCGTAACTCGCACACTCAGTCGCACGCAGATACGCACATCGAAGACCACACACACGCAGATGCACACTCACAGTTGAACGCACGCACACAAACCCAAGCTCATTTGGCTCATGACAGAGGAGTGTGACAACTGTTGGGTGTTTGGAGAAATTCCCAGGAAAATCTGTCATCAAATAGGCGTAATTCAAACAGGGGTTCAGTGGCTGGTGCACCTGTGGGTGCCATGATCGCTCTACAGTATGTGATTAGCAGCGTTGCGGGGAGAGGAGGCCTTCGGAGCCTGTGATGTGTGATTTGCATGAGCTGTCAATCACCTATGTCTTCATCCTGACAGATAGAGAAGAGCAGAGAGCTTCCATGGCAACATTGGTCTAAAATCCAGTTTGCAGTTTTCTTCTCTCAAACCCTCTCAAGTGTTGGCGTTAGCTCACCTAAAACAAACACTATATCACCTAACTATGAAGTATGTAGGCTTCCCCACTCACGTACTAATACCCAGCATTATCTTTGCTAACAGGATCATGCTTACTGTTTCAGATGAAGGCTGGTATGAGTAACACACTGCTACAGAGACAGATTATCTCCTTCCATTCCCGGCGACAAAGCCCTGCTTCTTCAACTCCGCAGTGCAAGTCCCCCATCTTCTTTACTGCTCACTGCCGTGCACTTCGGCTAAAGGTCTTGGGTTAAACCATTTATCAAGAAATGAGATAACTGGGTCCATTCTATAGGACATTTTACATAAGTATCCACCCAATTAAATTGCCAGAAAGGGACTTTGTAGTACAAGAAAGGAAAAATCAGAAAGATATGAAAAGGAATAGAAAGACATCTCATCCCCCCTTCTTTTGAAAATAAGGTTTCAAACTTTCAAAGCACAGATATATACAGAATGTAGATTTCAACTTCTGGATTTTTGTGCTCTGTGTAACACCCTGATCGCAGTGTAAGCTGTATTAACTCATTGTAGACTAAATTAAATGCATAGTCACTGTGCCTACTGTAATTCATAACTACTTGATATGAAATGAAATTCGTGTGTGTGTGATGCTGGCTTTAATTTTAACACGGCCATTTTGACGAACTCGGTTGTGTAATTGGCTATATTATTGGTATGGTTATAAATTCATGTGTGACCAAACAGAGAGCATTCATGTTGTGTTTAACACATGAATAACCATTGTGCTCTGAACTTTAAAGTAGTAGATTCTGATTCAACATTAAATGTGGTCTAATGTAAACTTGAATGATCATTGTGTATATGTATGTGGCTCTGAGGCTTTATGAATCTCTCACTTGGTTACTTACTCATGGGGTCAGCAGCGGGGTTCTCACACAACTCAGTCTTAGCCTCTCCGTTGGGCCTCTCGTTGGGCTTCTGGGACAGACGTGATGACATTGTGGCAGCTGTGACCACAGCCTTGAAGCTACGCTTCCTCTTCTGTACGTTCATCTCAGGGTGGAAGATAATGATATACACCTTGGGCATGTAGAGCATGCCCAGTGCTACTGAGGCACTGAGGTTCATGGAGATGGTCAGGGTGGTTGTCTGAATGT
Source organism: Gadopsis marmoratus (assembly GCA_036023855.1). Classification (NCBI taxonomy): domain Eukaryota; kingdom Metazoa; phylum Chordata; class Actinopteri; order Centrarchiformes; family Percichthyidae; genus Gadopsis; species Gadopsis marmoratus. The sequence goes on along the minus strand of JAVQJF010009502.1, from coordinate 2,929 downwards.
ACAGCTAGAAGGAAGCACAAACAGAATATAAATGGACAATTCCTTTCAAATTATTTAACCCTTATCAGGAAAAAATTAGAGAAAATGCAGCTCTGATGGCTAAACATCTGTGCCAATTACAGAATAGTAACACTGTTGAGCACAGTGATGAAGCAAAACCTAATAATAACCATCAGCCGATAACAAAATGTGAGCATCCAGTGAAAAAAGTTAATTTGTCGTTGTCCTTTTGTCAGTCCTGGAGTGTAGAGAAATCTCCTGACAAAAGAACCTTCATCTTTAGAGGTTATGTTTATTATGTATACTAATATAATACAAAATCTCCTGATAATAACTCTGTTCAATGATAATCTAACATTATTATCCAATACTGTAGATGGTCTGGATGTTTGCTATATGTAGCTGTGGGGAAAGGAGCAGCCATGAGTACAGTAACATGATCCAGTTAAAGCTTGATCTGCAGCTACTCAGTCAAGTCAAAGACGGCTCAAGTGTATTAATGACAATAGCAGACTTTAGCAAAATGTCCTCACATGGTCCTCCTCTCTATCAGTCGGTCCACCAGGACCTTTGACTAGATTGACAGACCACCGATCCTGTCCGTGAAATGTAGCAGTCACCTTTCCTTTCCCTTCATATCAAATGTTTTATCTTACTACTCATGCATTCATCAGACCAGTCTGCAGCCTCTGAGCTACTTCTTCCTCCACTAACAATTGTGTAGCAGGGTGCATTTTACTGTAAATTCCTCCTAGAGTACAATACTGAGAACACTGCATCTGCAGAATACAGGAGGTCTACATTTGTTTTCCTGCAGCTCTGCACGCAGCAGAGTGCAGCCTGTGAAAGGCTCTTGCGGCGTTAAGTGGTAAGACCATTCATAAGATTGCCATTCATGTGAGCCCTACACAGGTACGTTCTCTTTCATCCATGCCATTCCTTTTCAGAGGTTACATAACAGCTTTCGCATTGTCAAGCTGTAATTGCGAACTTACATAACCTAGATCATGCTACGATTTAGGTTAACACAAATTTTATACAACAACTTCATTAAAAGGTAGTGATTTCACTAAGAGGTAGTTTAGTCAGTAATTCAGCCGACATGCAAGAGCCTCTTGTTTTATTTAAGGGTCTTGGAGCAGACAGAATCACCTCAAGAGGGGACATTAGTCAGCCACTAGTGATGTGGATGGGGGAGAGGATTATTGTAAACACATTAGCCACCACAGTGTATCTGCAGAGCAGCGAAATGCTCACTGATTCGGAGGAAGAAATGTCACCATTTGCATACAGTTTTTCTTGATAAATAGCACGACTAATGGTTATTCCTTTCATACGAGATGGACTCATTTACATGCCAGTCATGCCTTTGTCTTCCAATCTCCACCAATCAGTCAGATGCCTGATATCACCAACATGCCAATACACTCAACTGCTTCTTTCTCTCTCCATTCTCTCTTGTTTCTCTGTAGAGCAGCATCAGAGGCAGTGATCTGGCTGGCGCACCATGCATTAATAACTATGAATATCACAATGCTCTCTGTGCACCCTGGTCTGTGTCGCTCTAAGCTGGGGAAGAACGCAAGTGTTGCACTTTCTCTTGTGTCTGAGCTGTGAATTTGCAGGGTTTTGATTAGGTATTGGGGCAGGTGATCAATGCACTGCCAGGTGAACAAGTGGCGTCAAATATAATCGCCAGAGACTCTCCACCCTGTGCTGTGTTTTCTATGTTTGGTAGTTGGTAACCTGTCTGGTATCCATAGCAACCCTACAGAGTTTGGTCTGGGCAACTAAACACGGCTGGAATAAGCTTTTAATGAGATTCTGATATCTTAGACACTGCAATGCTGACTATCAGAACTGATTTATTGACCGTGCAGTAGAGTTGATTCGAGAGCAGGCGCACAAGAAACTTTAGGTGCTTACTCCTACTCATCACACACATACAAAAACGTGTAAATATGTAGGCTTTCCCTCCCTATAATACAGCTACAAACACGCCAAACTAGACCTTTTTTCTTACTGTCTCTAGTCACTGAGACTTTTTTCATTGTGCCTCTCTATGCGCTTGACCCAAATTCGTAGCCCCTTTCACCCACCGCTCGAATGTTTAGCTTGTCACAGAACATTCATAATTAAATCCTGTTGCTTTAAAATAAATAAATACATGAAGTCGTTTTCACAACTGCTTGGCAACTCTCTATTTATAGCCACAGTAATGATTTATTAACGTCCTCATCAGGAATCAAACGGTTGCTTTTGAATTTTACATCTCATTGACAAGCCGAATGCCAACATCCAGCCGCAACAAATGACATGTCCTCCATTTAGACAAAATGCTGTTGAGGGTAATTCTCATAATTATACCCACCAGGGATATATTTACTGCAAAGGCAATTTAGTTGGGTATGGTTGAATCCTATAAATGCACACAGCGGTAAGGACTTCATTCAGAAAGTGACGATTAGGATGCTCTCTGACCTGTTAGAGAATGCCTTCAAGAATGGAACCGGGGGATTTGCAGTCTCCTCTCCTCTCACTACCTGGATGGCTCCTCTTGTTTTGGGTGGCCTACTTTCTAGCCCTGTTCATGTCATGAATAATGTTGTCTGGCTTTGTGCTGCAAAGCCCTATTGCATATTGGAGACACCCTTATGTGGATGGTCTTTCCATTATTGGACTCCCCATTTCTGGGCTTCAGGACTGGTAGGTAAAAAGGGTTGTGACACATATAATCCACTCTGCATGTGTTAGAGCAGGTCACTTTAACGGTCGAATGGTTGAAATACATTGGTGATATGTTCATATGTTCATTCACAAGACCCTGATGAGACGACTGCAATCGAGTTGGCGCACCTCGCCCGGAATAGGGACACCGGGGCCCCTCCCTGGAGCCAGACCCGGAGGGGGAGCTGGACGGCGAGCGTCT